>JAOEGS010018181.1:11375-32107 GCA_025447755.1 Corythornis vintsioides | reverse complement strand
TTTGGGTATTGATAATCCATTGGCTTTGGGTATTGATACTCTATTGGCTTTGGGTATTGATAATCCATTGGCTTTGGGTATTGATACTCTATTGGCTTTGGGTATTGATAATCCATAGGCTTTGGGTATTGATATTGATATTCCATTGGCTTTGGGTATTGATATTCTCTTGGCTTTGGGTATTGATAATCCATTGACTTTGGGTATTGATATTGATATTCCATTGGCTTTGGGTATTGATATTGATATTCCATTGGCTTTGGGTATTGATATTCCATTGGCTTTGGATATTTATATTCTATATCTGTGGCAGTTGTTTCTAAGTGAAAACTTCACTCAGACCTTTCCAGAAACAAAACTAGCTGAGAAGCAGCAAGATGCTCACTCATTTAAAACCCACCTTACTGACTTGGTAACAGGGAATTGCACAATTCCTTGGACACTGCTCCTGTTATTCCCTAAAGAAGGTTTTAGAGATCAGTGTGTTGAATTTTTTTTGCTTGCTTTTCTCTGGCTGCAGCCTGGGGCAGTGATTCAGAAAGGTTTATCAAGGCATGAGTAAGGGAGATGATAATTTGCATATCCAAGCTTCAAACCAGGAAACTTCAGACTGGCTTTTTATTTCAGCACTTGGAAATGAAGGATTTGAGCTTAAATATCAAATTCTTGAAGGTACCATCAGTGAGGTACCATGTCCCAGGCCATTTTAGCTTAGAAAAAGGCACATGTGCTTCAGCCAGTAGCATCCTGAGAGTCACACCAAGCTGTGAAGTGGAATAACAGGGATTGATTAAAACAAAGAAATAAATGCTTGTCTAGGTGGGAGGGAGAGGAGACCAGGGTGACTCAGGAAGAGTTTTTTTCTCTCCTCCTCTCATAAGAAGGGAGGTGGTGAGAAAAAGTCATTTTGTGGCCTGTTTTCTATGGATTAAAATGAGCATCTGAGGTGAGAACATTTCCCTGTGCAGTTGAGAAATCTCAAGCTGTGCTTGAAAAGCACCACCATGTTCCTCTCACTCTTTTCTTCTCTCCTTGGTGTTTGTTTGTTTGTTTAGATCTTCAGAATCTCAAAGTCCTGGGCCTGGCTTATTTCCTGTACCTCTTCTTGTTTTCTGGCTTGGAGTACACCCTGAGTTTCCTCACTCACCAGAGATTCCAGTTCAGCAGGTATGAGAAATGCTGCACATTTCCTCTGGGATGTTTTCCAACACCCTCATTTCTTTACAAGAGAGGCTTTATGAGCTTTGTAAAAACACTCAGGGGCAACCCCTGTGTTCAGAAATCCAGGCAGCCTGATGAACATGAAACCAAGGAATCACAGGATGGGTTGGGCTGGAAGGGACTCCAAAGGGCATCCAGTCCAACCCCTTGCCCTCAGCAGGGACATCTCAGGCTGCTCAGAGCATCAAGCCTGGCCTTGAACATCTCCAGGGATGGGGCACCACCTCTCTGGGAAACCCATTCCATAAAATAACTCCATAAAATACTTGGAAATGGAAAATAATGTCAGTGGACTGAGGACTTGGCACTGCTCCTGTGAGCACCAAAAAGCCTCTTCCCTCCCTGGTGCAGGAAAGGGTCTGCACTGGGCCTGTGGATCCCAGGGTGGAATGCTCTGTGTGTGAGTCCATAACCTGTGCTTTCCCCTCCCCTCTAGCATGCAGCAGGGCAAGATGTTTTTCTTTATTGGCATAACCATGGCTGTGATCCAGGGAGGCTTTGCTCGCAGAATCAAGCCAGGAAATGAAATCACAACTGTCAAAAAGGTAAAAAAACCTCTTTTTTTTTCTGTTTTCCACCACAAATCCAACTCAGTTTTCAGTCTGAGGTGCAAAGAAAGGTCACTGCAGCTGGACATACATGTGACCCTGTGACTCCTTCACTTTGCAGGCTATTCTGCTGCTGATCCCAGCTTTCCTGTTGATTGGATGGGCTGCCAACGTGACCATGCTGAGTGCTGGGCTCTTGCTGTACTCCTTTGGTGAGCTGGGAAGCAGAGCACAAACAACTTCCCTCCCTGTGCTTGTTCCCCCCAGAAGTGAACAAAAAAACCAAGAGGCACATCCCATTTCAGACTAGAAGTGCCAGGGAGTTGACATGTTGTTTAGAAAGTGTGGAAGGAAGAGTGGCTGGTTTGTTTTCCTTTTGGAAGCATCCCTGGTGCTCCTGTTCTCCTGTCTCACTGGGAGCTCTGCAGGGTGGTTCATTCCCCTCTGATCAGCCCTAGAAGCAAAATGTTCTCAGCTGAGGAAGAGAGGGAGGCAGCTGCTTCTCCTCTTTCTGTGGTGGCTGGGCAGCCCTGCAGGCTCCAAGGCCAAAGGCAGAGGGGCTGGACTGCTGGACTCCACCTCTTGTTCCTGGGAAGTGCAGACTGTCTGCAGAGGTGTTTCAGTGTTGACATCCATCTTACTCTGCCAGCCTGAGCTGTTCTGCAGGAGAGCAGTTCTGAATGAAGTTGGATTTATCTACTCAGGTACCTGCCTGAAGAGGTTTTCAAATCCACATCTCACTTACAGATTAGCTTGCTGTTGAAAGCCCAGGGGGTGAGGTGAGGAGAGGTGAGAGGAGGTAAACTGGTGTCCAGCTGTACTTCCAGCTTCTTGCCCAGTGAAGCCAGCTGGAAATGCTGCTCTGGGGAGGCCTCTTTCCCCCTCCCTCTCTTCCTCCCTCTGCCCTGGGGTGCTGGTGCCTGCAGGGAAGGCAGTGTGGCTGTTGTTCCAGCTCCCCAACTGTCCTTTTCTTCCCAGAGATTCTGCTTTGCATGCTTAAAGCAATTCCTTCTTGGCAGAGAAGGCTCCTGTTTCAGTGAGTGCTGAACAGCTCTTGGCTTTTGTCTGCAAACATTTTGTAACCTCTTCTTGGGCTGTCTCCTTTCCCCTTGGCTCCCATCCCTGAGCACAGTGAAGCCAGAGGCACAGGGCTGGTGGGATTCCACACAGCCCCCATGGACACTGTCCACCTCCAGCAGGGGCTGTTCCCTTCCCCTGCTCCACCTGGCAATACCACAGCACTGGAAAACTCCCAGTTAGCTGCTGGGCTCTGCCCACCCCCTTCCAGGGGAGAGCTGCTGATGTGCAACATCTGGCTCTGGGTGCCTGTGAGGGGCTGTGCTCACTGTTGAGCTGGATTCAGGCTGATGACTCCTTGGTGCAGTGCCCCAGAGCTCAGAATATTTCTCTGCACACTGCTGAGGTTGGGCCACATGTTTTTCCCTCCTGCTCTGGGAGCTGTTGTGACTCTGCTGCTCTCTGACAGTCTCTCCTGGGTGTTTTCCAGCTGCAGCCATCGTGATCCCGTGTTTGTCAGCAGTGGTGTCTGGCTATGGTGAGTGTCTGCCCTGCTCTCAGCACCAGCTCTGGGCCAGGGACTCACCTTTGTGTGGCCTTGGCTCAAATCCAGCCCTGAGCTCAACTGTAGTGGCAGTGCTTGTGGCACAGGGTCATCCTGCAGCTGGGGCTGGAGCTGGGATGGCTCTGGTTGTGGCACACACCAGCGGTGTGCTGGGCAGTGCAGCTTCCCCAGGGCCAGGGGGAAACTTGAAGCAACTAGGATGAAAAAAGAGGAGGAAGAGCAGGCAAAGAATTGCTACTGTGGGCAGAGCACAAGCATTTTATGTAGGCACTGCCCTGCACCAGTGATTCCTTCCCGATTCCTTAGACAAGAACTGCTCAGGAACCCAAAACCTTCCAGGTTAGTGGGGATGGTGCCCTCACTGCACCTTCACAGCCAGGGAAGCAGCCCCAGCTCCCGGGGTGGAGGGGCAGGGAGCGTGGCCTGAAGGGAGGGGAGGTGCCTCTGGAGGAGCAGGGCCCTGCCCCCAGCCCCCCCTGCGGGCTGCCTAACGGTGTCTCTGCTCGCACAGGCTCTGCCAGCCAGAAGGGCCGAGTGATGGGGATCCTGCGGAGCCTGGGAGCCCTGGCCAGAGCCCTGGGCCCCATCCTGTCGGCGACAGGTGAGTGCAGCCTCCTGCCCCTGCTGCTCTGCTCCCCTGCACACAGCACCAGCCTTGATTTCAGCCACAGGGTCACCAGGGCTGGTGCCCAACACGGAGACCATCACGAGCTGCCCTGGAAGGGGGCTGGGGCAGTTGTTGCCACCTAGCTAAGGGGATGCATGGGCAAAGCTCCAGCAGAGCTGCAGCCCCAGCTGTGGAGAGCAGGAGGTTTCAGGCCACTTCAGCCCCCCACTAACCATTCCTCCTCCTTCCCTTGGCAGTGTACTGGCTGGCAGGGGCAGAAGTTTGCTTCACTGTGTGTGGGGCTCTGTTCCTCAGCCCCCTGGCTTTACTGCACTGCCTCAGAGCACGGCCCAAGGCGGCGTAGGCAGCGACCAGGGGCCTCCAACATCTCCCTGCAATCAACCAGGAGGAGGAGGAAGGGGACCCAGTGACCATTTCCAGGCTTCTTACAGCCCTTCACCAGCAGGTACCAAACTCACAGGGTGGCTCTGCCAGGGAGTCTCTGCACAACTCTCAGGGGGTCTCCACACCTGCTCCGTGGACCTGGCAAAGCTGCACCAACTGCCTTAAACCCAGCCCAGGCACAGTCACAGTGGCTCAGACTGGAGGCTGCCTGGCTCTGCCTGGCACTGCCACTGCTGGACACTTTCTAACACACATGGGGAGCTCTTTTGTTTCCACCCTTGGGTGGTTTTTTGATGACCAGCCCCCTGGTCTTGCATAATAAACCATTCCCTTGTACCCTGTTTAGTCCATTGCTGGCAGTGGGACCCACCTCACCCCACCCTCCCTGCCTGGCTCAGCCTGAAGCCCCCCCTGAGGTGCCCCCCAGGGATGAGGGGAGGACCCACAGGGTACTTACCTGCTCAGCTGGAACCCTGGGGAAGGAAACTACAGTAGCCCCTTGAGTATTACCCATTAAAGCAATCATTAATCAGCACATTAATCATTAAAGGGGAGCTAATTCAACAGCTGCAGCTCTAGAATAGAACTGCAAATTTTCAAAGCAGAGCCTGGATTTTTTTTTTTTTTAAACAGTTTTATTTGTGAGTAGAACTTAATGATACAAGAAAGAAAGAAAAAGACAGGATTTTTATTCTGCCCCAAAGTGTGACCATACCATACATGACTACATTTCCTATCGGAATACAAAGACTTAAAAGGAAACAAAACTACAAAATTAGAAATCAAGAGTCATTTGCGTATGTGGTGGAGATAACTGGAGGGGCTCCAAGAACTGAAACACAGAGCAATTAGTAACTGAATTAATTACGACCCTGCAAGAAAACACCATTCAGCAGAAGAAGCCTCGGAGCTTCCTAGTGGAGAGGAGCCGAAAGCCGTTCGTGCGGTGCAGCCCGGACCCAGCGGCACCTCCCCCGGCCACAGCCGGCTCCGCCTCCCCGCTCGCCCCGGAGCTGCCCCCGCTCGCCACCCGCCTCCCCCCCGCGCTGCGCTACCGTAAGGCATGAAGTTTGCTGCTGTTACCGACGCTGTGATGGCCGCAAAGGTTCCATCCAGCTGCCGTTCCAGCCGCTGCGAGTCAATGTTTCCCACCCAGGGCTGTTCGTTGGCTGCTGGTTGCTCCAGCCTGCTGCTGCTGGGAGCAGGATGGGTCACATCCTTCCCTGCCTGCAAAGCTTCACTAGCTGATCTGAGAGCTACTGGTACACGTGGTGAGAGTAACTGCAGCAGTGAGCTCAGTGGTGAGTGATTTTTCTTTACCATGCTACAAACTAAACATTCCTAGCACCTGTGAACACACACCCAGAAGGCTGCTTGGGATTTCTCTACTTCACTGCTGCCAACAACAGAAAAGGTGAAAGAAATGCCAAGTTTTCTAAGTGAAAATAACAGAAACCAAGGGTAAGCACTCAGGGGGATGCAGTTACAGTTCTCAGGGGGAGGAACACACAGGAGATCAGCCTCCTGCACCTTGGGCTTCTTGAAGAGGGGGGAACCTCTGTGCTAAGGCCCAAAATGCAGCTGGCCCTGCTTCCCACCACCAGCTGGAAGTTTCTGAAGCACAACCCAGTTACTGCTGCTCAGCCTCTTCCAGCAGCAACACGACCCACCATGGTTCCCGGGGATGTGAGACTGACAGAGATTTCCCTTCAACTGGACTCACTGGAGACAAGAAAAACCAAAGCAAAAGGACTAGGCTGCACCACAGGAGCAGAGCACACCACAGGTATTTCAGTCCTGGACACAGATGATTTCATGAGCTAAAATAAAGTGGAAAACGCCTTCATTTTGTTACACCAGTCAGAGAGGAGGAGGAAGGAGGGGGCAGCCTCCAGAGCTTGGCCAGGACACCCTCTGGGATCACGAGCTTGCAGTTGCCAGGTCAGTTCAAGGATGACCCCCCTGGAAAACACCACTGCAGAAGCATCTGCTCTCAAAGTCAGCACTTGAGAAGAAATTCACTTGTGACTTGGAGCAGAGGAGAACCCCCCGTGTTGTGGTAAGCAGGGTGCAGTTGGGTACTGGGCCTGTGGGAGTTCTTGTGTAAAGCAGTGCGGGGTTGAAATGAAACTGAGTCCAGTGCCTGGCCCGTGGATTCCACGCTGGGGCTGGAGCTGGCAGCTGCTGCAAACACAGGCCGAGCACCTTTCTGGGCAGGAGTGCCTGGTTGATACCCCTGGTGAGCCAGGGGCCGGGTGAGTTACCTGCTGCATCCAGTGACAGAGAAGCCGGAAGACGGGGTGGGATCCGGGACGCTCTAGAGGGTGCTGGGCTGGGGAACCACGACAGTGTTCCTGCAGGGTGCTTGGCCTTTAGGAGTCACTCTTCTTTTTGCTCTTCTTCAGGAAGGAAGGGGTACGAAACTTCTTTTTCTTTTTGGAAGGGGATTTCCCAGGAGACTCGTCGCTGCCGGCCTCTGCCGCCCCCTCCTCGGCCGCCGGCTCCTCCGCTGGGCTGCGGGGCTCCTGGCTCCCGGGCACAGCTTCAGCACCTCCCCCTTCCTCCTTCCCCAGGGGAGGGAAGCCGAGTGCTTCTGAAGGCTCGTCGGGGGTGAGGTCTGGGAGGGTTTGCTTGAAGGTGGCAGCATCACTGTCGTCTCGCTGGGTCCGGTCCTGCTGTGGCTCTGGGAGACAAGGGCAGCGTCAGCTCCTGGCACGGGGCTGCTCGGACTCTAGGGGACAGCTCATCCTTGGCACGGGGCTGCTCAGACTCTAGGGGACAGCTCATCCTTGGCACAGAAGCCTTTGCAAAGGGTCTGTTCTCCCTCAGCCTTGGGCACAGAGATGGAAAGGGGGCTGGAGGGAGTGGTGGTGCAGCTCCCCAGTGCTGCCCTGGAGCCCTTCACCAACCTCCCTGGGCAGTGGCGAGGCAGCCAAACACCCCAACAGCTGTTCCTTGGAAAGCAGCAAGCCCTGTGCAGAGGGCACGGAGGGACTGACCCCTAGGAACAGCCAAAGTGTGTCTGGGAGTCTAGAGGTGGCTGCAGCATTTGCCAGCAGCCATCCCAGCTCTAGGCAGGACCTCAGAGGTTTCTCCTCCTGCTGTCTGCCTGCCAAGGAAAAGAATCCCAGTGGACTGAGGACTTGGCACTGCTCCTGGGAGCAGCAAAAAGCCTTTTCTCTCTCTTGTTTCTTTTCCAGCTGCAAGCAGAACTCCACCCCAGGGGGTAGAGCAGCACAGCCAGAGCTGTCCAGCCCCCTGTCCTGCCCTGTGGCCCTGGCAGCCCCAGGAGATGCCACTGCATTCAACAGGTTCTCAACCCACAGCTGGCACTGGCACTGGAGAGAGGCTCAGGAATTCCTGCCCCTGGATGCTTTTGCTGGGATAACCCCAAGTGCTGCTTTGCAGGGATCTGATCCATGCCAATCCATTCACTCCCACAGTGCCTGCACCTCCCCTGAGATCTGTCAGCTGCTTCAGAGTTTGATTTCCTATTACAAAGGCTTCTTTTCCAAGGTACAGGGTATATTATGGATTCCTGTAAGTAAAACCCAGTTAAATTAAAGGAGCTCAGCAGGTTATGCAATAGAGCTTTGCTTTTGATGTCTACCAGCAAAACTCACCCCTGGCTGAGGGAACAGCCACAATCCAGTGATACCTTTATGTCAAGGTGAATGTTACCCCCAACTCCCTCCAGAGTGCTCTGCTGAGCTCCTCTTGTTCTCCTGCTGTCACACATGTCCCACTGATGTTACACAAGGAGGAATTCAGAGCACATTCCAGGCCATATTCCACTATTTTTTCCCCCTTTTAGAGTCTTCATTTTAACTGGAAAAGACTGAAGGTGTTCAGAAGAACTGGCAGAAAATACCTGACCCTTCCCCATGTCTCCTGTGGAAATGCCAAGCAGTGTTCCTTCTGTTTCTGCCAGATGGGATTAATAATCCTCTGATATATTTGGGAGGGCTCTGCCAGCAAACCAGTGTTTTGCCTAGAGCACCAGGAACTTCCAAGAGGTTAAGCAAACACAGCAGACTAGTACTCAGTGCCAAACACTCAGAATGCACAAGTTAGCAGTTTAGAAGTTATAATGCAGGCAGGATTGCAGAGAGTCAGGAAGAGAAAGCAATTCTCTACATCCCAGGCTGCCTCCTGAAGCTGCAGGTGCCAGATCTGTAAGGAGCATCCCCTAGACTCCCTCACTGCCCCTGCACACTCTCTTTGGGTTGCCTTTCAGGAAGGAACTGAGGCCCTGCTCAGCTCCCTGGTGCTCAGAGAGGGGATGTGTGGGAATGGTTCAGACAGCAGCAGCAGTGACACTTGTCCAACACTGGAAGTGGCTTCCCAGAGTGGATGCCCCAGGGCTGTCAGTCAGACACCTGCAGACCCTTCCCAACAGGCTGCAGCTCTTGGGCCAGATGCCACTGAGACCCCTTCCCACTGAGCAGGCAGCTCAGGAACTGGCCCAGCTTTTACAACTGGGCACCTGTTTTAGTTTACCTTTCTTTTAAACTTAAGCTTAATATAATAAAATATATTAAAATATAATAATAAAATAGAGTAGGAAGCTCCAGGCACTCAAACAGCAGCTGGGTAAACAGTTTGGTAACTCATCAGTCCAGAACTTCTGCCCTTCCTGGTTTGCCAAGTTACCATCTCCTTTACTGAAAGGATTAACTTGAGGCTGCACTCAAAGGAGCAGCTGTTCCTCCAAGGGCAAGATCTGACCAGAATGAGGGAGATGTACAAGTTCCACAGCTGATCAAGCAGAAAACAACCTGATGCATTCCCAGAGCATCCCTAGAAGGCTTACAAATACACCTTGCTGCAAAAGCTGTTCCCAGAGGTGGGACTTCCAGTGACTCTCCAAAGGAAGCTTTGTATGTTTGTCCTGGAAAACTTGCACAGCTCAAAGAGTCAGAATTCTCAGCTGACTGCAGCTGTGGAAGGGGATTCTTAACTGGGTTTGACTGTCATCTCTGTGACAAACACTGACTTCTGGGTATCACAGGACACACAGATGGAGGGAGCCAAACATCTCACTCCTGCAAAGGAGAATCTGAGGCAGCCCTGCAGACCCAGCTGAAGCAGCTGGAGAAGCTGCTGCCACAAGTCCCTGCTGTTACCCCCTGGCTGGAATGTTCACTTGGGAGCAGTTCCACACCCAGCCCTGGGCAGCAGTCTGCTGCTGGGGTTCAGCTCCCTGGCAGATGAGGAATCTCCTCCATGTCATTCCCAGCTCCAAGCTGTGTGGGCAGCAGGGCTGTTGGGGCAGAAGCTCCCTGAGCTGTTTCAGCCACATCTGGCAGAGAATTTCAGATTATTCCTTTTGAATCTGAGGCACTGGACACACAGGGATGAAACACAGTGTTGTTTTCACAGTCTCTTCCAAGAGGGGGGTGCATTTTAACATCTCTGCAGCTAGCTACAGTGTCATGGAACCAGGAACTACAAATCAATGTCTCAACTCAACAAACCTGCTTTTTTTTTCTGAAAAAAAAAAAAAAGCAAAACCACCAACAAGACCACTTTAGTCAACAAAAGATGCAAGAGTGAAGCAAAGCACAGAAGCAGGTCAGAGTATGGAATGATACTTACTATGGTAACAGGTACTCTTTAGCATATCCATCTCCTGTTTGTAAGGCAGCCACAAGAAGAGAAAAGCACAAGTAGAGAATCTATGCATTCATCACAGCCTTGGGTTAACTCAGAATGGTCTGCAACCATTCTTCTGGGAAATGGGATGAGGTGAAGGAGTGGATGGAAGACTAACAGACAGGTGATATCTCCAATGGACAGGGTAAGGGAAACAAGACAAAAATTAGATTACACCTGTCCAAGTTTGTTGTTTTAACCTTTTTTTTTTACCAGTCTTGCTCTCATTTTAAGGCTCTACAGAATGTGAGCCAATGGTGATATTTAGATTCAAATTGAGTGGTAAAAAAGGTTGACTGAGGTGTAATCTAAATACAATAATGTTTAAGAAATGTGCACTCAGGGAAGGAGATTTACCACGGGGTCTAGATCAGTGTCTGGTTGGTCACCAGACACCTTCATCCCACCAGGGCAAGACTTTCTCAGTGTACAGAGGGGTTGAGAAACAGCAAGAGATGACAAGGAAATTCTGGGTGATGACAATTTGTCTTGGCATCAATGCACACTTCTTAATTATTGTCCACACAACTCCTGTTATACTCGTAGGTCAGTGTAGCATGTTTGGGGGAGTATAAAATTAAAATGCAAGAAATCATTTACCTTTCTTAGGCACTAGTTCCTACCTTTTCATGCCCCAGTGACTAAAGATGCAGTTAGTGGGTCCCCCAGGCCCCCCAAGCAGCAGGACATACCTTCCTCTATTTTTATGGGCGTGCTGGGAGGAGTGTGAGCTGAGCTGGCATCAGGGGCACTGCTCTCCTTCTCCTGCCTGCCATCTTCTGAAGGCTCTGCAGATCAAGCAGAGAGAGGTTCAAAAGACACACAAACCTTTCAGTGTGGCAGAAGAGAAGACATCCTCTCGTGCTCTGCAGGAAAACACATTTTTTTCTGAAGCAGAAATCTGCCAGGATGTTGAATAATCCCAAAACAAGCAAAAGAAAATGAAGTGATTCTTGATACCAACAGCATTGGTCAGGTCACAGCTCTGCTCTGGGAGGGTCTTGGGGTTTGGGTGGTTTTGTGGGTGTTTTGGGTGGCTTTATGGCTTTTTTGGGTGGTTTAATTATTTTGAGGGGTGGTTTTATGGCTTTTTTTGTCTGGTTTTATGGGTTTTTTTGGGTTGGCTTGGCTTGTTTTGTAAGGGGACATGGATCCTGTGATTGTTTATGAGCTGGTTTATTAGGCCATTCCCCACATCCCAGTTTGGCCACTGGGACAACTGTAGGGAGATCTGTGCACTTTGCAGCACTTTAACAATCAGGTCACACATTCCATCTCCAAAATGCTTTTGTTCTTTCCAGTTCACACTGGGAAAACTCCAAGTGACTCTGATTTGCAGGTAACCCACCCAACTTGTGAGCAGCTTGCTGTTACCATCTCCTGCAGGAGCAACCCCCAGAGCCACCAACCTTCTGGTCCCTTCTGCTTCCTCTCCACCTCCCGGCGGTACTCCTCCAGCTCCCTGTCCGTCAGCTTGGTGAAGGGGTTTGGTCCTGTGGTGCTCACAATCACTTTGGGTTGATACTCCTTCTCAATGATTGCCTTTGATGCAGTCACCAGTTCTCCCTGGCAAGAGAAAAGCAAGATGCAGCTGCAAATCAGCAGGAACTCACAGAAGCCTGAGAAGCAGAGAGGCTACAGAGCAGCTACAAGCAGAACAGAAAGATCAGCTACAAGAAATTAGCATTTTTCAGATTGGGAAAAAAAAAAATAATATTGCCATTTTTTCTTTTACAAAAGAAAAAGAAATGAACTGAGAGCAGGTTAATATAAAGGAGCAAACAGGTCCCATTCATTACTCCTAGCCACATCAGTGTTTCCACCAGGGAATATCCACCACGAAGCAGAAAATCAAACAGCAGCCAAACATTCCAACTCAATTACAGCTGCAGCCACCAAAGGATCAAGTTGCTTTTTCTCCTCACAAAAGAAACAGGACACCAAGCCCAACTGCATGGCAATCTGGGCACAGAACACCCAGAGCTTCTCAGGACACAGCTCAGGGGTATTTTTCTTTGTGGTTTGTTTTGGGGCTTTGTTTTCTATCATATTAAGAAGGGAAAAGCCTTTTCTGGTAGCTACTGTGCAACATCTAACAGATGTTCTAGTGAAAAGCCAAACAATTAATATTAGCTGTAATCTTACACAAATTAGCATCTTTACATTATAACATTTGTCATCCAATGAGTTCTACTCTCAAAAACCAAACAATTCTAAGTACAGCAAGTTCCAATGGGCAAAAGCAGCTGCATCAAAGCTTCTCTAACACATGAGGTTTCTATTTTTCCCTTGCTAATCATAAAGGCTAAAGCCTGTGCCCTGTGCCACTTGATATGGGAGTTGTCTGGATGTTGGGATGTGGAATCATCTGGACTGCATTACCCAAAAGAATGGGACTGACCAGGAGGCAAATGTTATTTATACCCATATTTCAAAGGAAGCCTCAGAAAAGCAGAGCTCAAGAAGAAGAGAAACATTCTGCCCTGTGTCCTGTTGATGGGCAAGCAAGAGCCCTTCACCCTAAAGCTGGAGACAGAGCTCTGCTTGGAGCTGCTCTGTCAGCAGCAGAAGTGGCAGAAGAACATCCAGATGGAATGAGACAGGAGCAGTGAGGTGTTTCCAGAGCCTCTCCAGAAATGCTAGAGCAATCCAGGGAGGCCAGAAGAGCAGGACAGTGATGCAGGAGAGCATCTCAAACATTCCAGTCACCCCCACTGCTCCACACCATGGTGTGGGATGTCAGCAGAGTATCAAAAGCTTTCTCAACCATTTCCATTGAGTAAAAAACCCACCCAAAATGCTCCAGCCACCAACCAGAACTAACACAGACAACAACCACACCCCTGTTCAATGCAAACAGAGTTTGTCTGAGCATCTCTGAGCCCAGGAAACACTTCTGATCAAGATCAGGGGCACCAACAGTAAGAGGAGCATGTATTGCAAAAAAAAAGAGCCCTTGTGTGTTTTGGATCCTAAAGGAGAAGAGCCTCAGGAGCCCAGAAAGGCAACTGTTGATCTGCTAGAATCTATTTCCAGCTTGACACATCTAGTTTTGATCAGCATCAGGGAGATGGAAGCAGTTTAAAGGCCACTCATGAAAATTATCAGGGTAGAGGGACTGCCTCTCTGTGGGAAATGAACTGTGGCAGTGTGTCAGTCAGGTCTGTAAGATGATCCAAACATGGACAAACCAAGGCAGCAGAGATTCCTTTCTTCCCAGAACAGGCCACACAGCAGCCTTCCAAGAACTCAAAAGACACAACCTGAAATGAAGAGAGTACCACAGGACAGAAGGAAAACAAGGATAAAAGAGCAGCCCTCTGTGGAAAATGAGCAGGACAAGTGCTCTGGAGTCACTTGCAGTGTTAGACAGCCCACTGAGAGGGAATTCCACTCCAAAGAGAGGACTGGCACCCTGTTTCAAGACAGGATGACACAAACCACTCGTGTTCTGGTGATTCCATGTGAATTATGCTGCCACTGCTGGCTTTTGGATGATGATTCTAGCATGGTGTGGCTGGCTGGAGCCTGGCTGCATGTGTATCACCTGAGTATCACCAGCATTTTCTGCCCTGGAGAGGTTCCAGTCATCAGCAGAATGGATCTGCACTCCTGGGCATGAGGGGAGCTAAACAGGGGCAACTCTCCCACAGAAAGCCAACAAAGAGAAAGTCATTTCTAGCTAATCACACACAATACACCTTCCTTAAATTGTACCTCCTGTATCCTACAAGGAAAACTTATTTTTCTAGCTGTTCTGCAACTTCTCCCCCACCTCAGAGAAGAACTCAGAGCTGCTGGGGTGACCATCACTTCCCAGACAGCCCTTCATCTTCTCAGGGCTTGGCAGAAGCTCAACTGGCACCTTCTAGATGCCATCTTTTCCCACCATCATGGTAGGTTCACAACTGTCTGAAGTCATCAACTGCTCTGACACCAGCTGGCATCAATGCAGTGCCCTGATCCATAAAAACAAGATTCTGAAAGCCCTGTTCACACAGAATTCACCATGACAATCCAGTGCCACTTCTGGGGAGGCTCTTCATGAAAAGCAAAGACACCCAATTGACATTCTGAAGGAAGAGACAGAAATGGCTGATTCTCCTTGCATAACTCATCTGATTTTTCCTTTTTTTTTGCTTGAGTTTAAGCCAGAGAGCAGAAGGGGCAGTGGCAGGAGCAGGCCCTGGTGAACACAAGCACAAGGCCAGGGTGCACAAGGAGCTGCTGTTGCCATAAAGCCAGGGCTCAGGAGGTGGGCAAAGCAAGTGACAAGGCACAGTGGGGTGCTGAGTGCTGCAGCCAGAGGCACAGAAGGCTCCAAGCATTACATGCATCCTGTATATCCTGAGTTTTTCCCATCCCACAGATGTCTGCTGCATTAGTGTTTGAGATAAACCTCCATCTTCACTGACAACAAGACATTTGAAGCAGTCCTACAACCAGGGGAAAACTTTTGTCAGCTGAGGAACCTGGAATGACCTGGTACCTAAAAGTCCTTAAATCCTTGATGTTCAGGTCTCAAGTTCCAGCTGCAGTTTCATGGCAGGATCAGATTGCTTGTATTTTTATTTTTCCCCAATTTTTCCTATGATCTTTCTAGAAAGGCCACCTGGCTTTTTGTTGTGTGGTTCACTGGGGGTTTACAAGGGATTTCTGGAGTCAGTTTGTGGTGGGTTTGGGTTTTTTGTGTGTGGATTTTTGGTGTTGGTTGGGGATTTTGGCTGGTTGGCTTGGTTTTTTCTCCCCTCAGTGGGAATTTATTAAGCATTCAAGTCACAATCCACATTTAAGATAATAAAAGATGATTAAACAGGCCAAATGATTCATGTTGTGATATAATTTCCCACAGTATTTCAGGAGGAAAGCAGTTCCCTGACACCACACCAAGGAAACATGTTTGGACATCTAAAACCTACCACTGTATTACTGGGCAAGCATCAGATAAACAATTTGCACATTACTGATGAAAGGAACTGCCTGTCTTGTCATAACTAGTGGATGAGCAGCATAAAAATAGTTCATTACTTTGAAGGTACTGCTGAAAATACAATAAAAAGCATTCACTGCCTGGAAGAATTTGCTTTTCTTCAATCTGAAGGCAGTGTTTTATTATCTTTCCTTTCAGAATATTTGCAACACTGCTGACTAGAAATGTAAATGTAAAATATTCTGTTTTCTGATGGGAAAGCTATTCTGATAAGGAGAGGTTGGCCTCAACTAAACTAAACTTGAGGAGCAGAGGAGACACTGATGCTTTTTTACACACTGTGCTTCATGTCAGATCACCTCCAACTCCTGCAAGACCTTGGAGGGGAAGCCAGATTGATTCCAATGTGGAAACTCTTCTGTTCACTCTGCCCACCCCAACATCTCCTGGATTTATTGTTTCTAAAGAACATTACTGAAGCACAAGCAGGATTCCATGTTCCCAAGCCAATCCAAGTGTGGGGTGTTTCTCAGCACCTCTTGCAGGTCCCCCCCCAGGAAGTCTGAAGGCAACATCTAGCAAAGCAGGGTCAGAAGTGACAGTGTGGGTCAGCACGACACACTGAACACGTGGATATCTTTGGAATAACACTGATGTCATCAGGCTGAGATTAACTCCAAATGGATCTCAAATTAGAGCAATTCCAGGCTCAACCCACTGTGTGCAGAACCTCATCAGCACCTGAGCAGCAAAACTCTTTCCTCACCAGCTTCTACAGCCAAGGAGAAAGATCCAGACCCCTTGGAAGGTTTAAGAGGGTGAAGCAGCTGCTGTGCAGTTGCATATGCATCATTTGGAGATCCATCTAGTTTTGCTTTTCTAGCCAACGGAGGGAAAAGGTCAGGGGAAGGAGGAGGTAAAATGAAGGGTGAACAACAGTATTTAGAGCAGTAGGACAGGGCAGTACCTTTCTAACAGACAGAGATTTAGCAGGACTAAAAGCCTGCTCTGTGAGCTCGAGCCCTTCAATAGATTCCGTACAGTCTGAGAGGGGAGCATCCTGCAACAGTAAATTAAGGAAACAGAGCAAACCAAGCCCAGGCTGTAAAACATCAACCAAAAGCATTGTGGTGCTTGCTACACACATGCAGAGAACCAGTAACTGCTAGAGAGACCTGGAGATGACAGTGGATTGGCATGCACACGACAGGACACCCAACATGTGCCATGGTCATGGGGAGACTTGCCAGCCTTTTCATGGAGAGCAGAAAAGAGTTATGTGGGCAGTGGAAGCACTCAGAACACACAGAGCTTTCCAGTCACACAGTCTAACTGTGGAACTCCAGTTCTGACTTGACTCTGAGCTGTGGTTAAGTCTTTTGTATATCCAGATACACTGCTTTTTGAGTTGGATCCGTGTGTAACAGGTTTTTTTTTGGCCAAACTGCTCTTCAAAGAACAGCTCATGAAGCAGGGTGAAAGTTAACACACAGCACTGCTGCCCCATAGTGAGCCTGCTGTGCCCAGGGTTCACACAACTGGGAAAACAGACACACAGCAAGTTGTCCTCCAGCCCAGTTAGTGCTGAACACGAGTCTAACCCTTCTACATTTCATGCATTACACCCAGAAAAACCCAAACCAGACAAGAAGCATCCTGCACAGACATGCTTGGGTTACATGGCTGAAGCCTCTTCACTGCTGACCCTGAGCACTCTTGCAAAGACAACGGTGTTCCCTCTAGCACTTACCTTGTAAACAGTTACTCTCTGCCAAGTAAAGAATAATTCCACAGGGATAGATTAGGTGGAAGCAGATATATGGTAGATTCACTTTGAGCTAACAGCTTTAGGCATTTTGTACTCTCACCTGTACAAGACTCCTGTCCACAACTACCCCAGAAAGCACCTGGGATTGAGGGCCTGCAGTTTTAATGTCCTGCAAGTTCTGCTCTCGGATCTGTGAAGGAAAGCAGCACACCAGTCACATGAAGAGCTGAGAACAGGCACTAATAAGGTTTTTCATCAAACAATATCTGTGTTCCAAACACAAAGAAACTGCCTGGCAGCTTCACCAGCCTTCTCCTTTCCAGCACTTCTTATTTTACAGCACTGAAAAAGCCAAAGCTGTGTCAACCTTACAGAAGTTATCATCAGTGCCCTGCACACAGACTAGAAACTCACTAGGATTTCACAAGTGTTCCACTATAGAATGGTAAGTGAATTACAAATATGCACATTAATTGTATAATAATAATAGTAATAATAAAATTACAATTACAAACCTTGTTCCTCATTTCTTGGACCTCCTTTGGATTGGTGTTCAATGGAACAAAGAGGTTGGGGACAGCAGAGGTGGCAGTTCTGTGTCCATCCTCTTTAGTCCACTGTAACAGCAAGAAGAGCAGAGCAGTCAGAGGTGCTGCAGTGGCCCCAGACACTCAGAGCAGCAAAGTCACAAACAGTTGATCATGCATCATACAGAGCAGAGAACTGAACCAATGCCTGGACTCTTCAATCCTTCCCAACACTAGTGAAGCTGCTCCCTTCTTCAACACCAGCTCCACCTGGGCAAAAAAGTCTCATTCCAAGGATCATTCTGTGAAGTCAGGCTAGGAATGACCACACAGACTAGAGCCAGCTGACTTGCAAATGCATTCCACCCCAGAAGATGCAATGCCACTCAGACAGTATGGAGACTGAAAGGCTTTTCAGCTGCTGTTCTGTGCACTTGACCACACTCATATTTAATACTAACACCAATTGCAGTGTCTATCTCTCTAAAACCCATCTACCCAGTATATTAAAACAGAAGTGGGAAAACCCCAACATAATGAATGACTTCTTTTTAAGGAGATTTGAATCAGGAATTTCACAATGAATTCCTATTTGTTTCAGAAGGACACCACTCCTGACCCAACAGAGGTAGAGCAAGATCTAAGACATGAGCTCTGAAACCCTGCTACTGCCTTTTTCCTTCTCTGCACTGGCTGGCTGTAAAGTGAGAGGCAGGGAGACCATTGATTCAATCCTCTGGTGCTCAACAGACATCAAAGCAAACTGAAAGCATAAGATGACAGAAGTGTGATAAGCAATGTGATGTCACTAACCAGGTTTAGTGAATGGGTCTGTACTGTGAAGCAAGAGTGGGCATCACCAAAGTTTTGCATTAAAACAAGCTACTTCAGCAAAATGGGCTGTTTCCAGAGTTAGTTTCTGCACAAACAAACTGCTGTGTCAGCACAGCCACCTGGAGAAGTTTGGTGATGTCAAATAGTTTAGGACTCAGAGCTGAGAAGGTTACCAAGAGGTCCAAGAACACAAACTTGAAGCGTTTCATGGGCTCTCCAGAGGTTGCTTTATCTGACCAGTGCATTTACTATGGAGCTCTCCTCAGTTTGATCCACAACTCACTCTTCTCTCAGGCTGTTTTCTCTCTGCAGTGGCCTAATTTCCAATTGCTGTGGCATAGAAAATGCACCAAGCAGTAAAGCAGACCTGTTCACAGAGCAAATGCTATGCAGCTTCTCCTGAGGAAGTCTAGAAACAATAAGGTAGCCAGGAACTGTCAAAGTTCAGAAAGCAACACAATTTAACATGTTTTGCAACTGGAAAGTAAAAAAAAAATGGAATGAACATGGAGCTGTGAAATACTCACTGATGATTATCTTCTCAGATAAAACCTACTCCAGCTTTTTGTTAAAGATAGTTTTTAGTCAAAGCATATCAAAACAACCTCAACACAACAAGCTACTTTATGTTAATAACAAGCATTTTTAGGAAGTTAAATACACAAACCTGTTATACTGTATGAGATTGTCTATGGCTGCAGTATTCCATGAATAAGGCTACTTTCCCAGCAGGAATTTTGCTTCAACCTTTCACTAAGTAAGTTTTGAAATATAAAATACTCCCTAGTTTGTGAGCTAAGGTGAAGAAGCACACAATGCTCCACTTAAATATATTTAAGGATTCTTCTAATCAAGGCAAAACTAGAGCTGATTTTAGTAAATGCTGAAAGTACAAGCAATATACAGATATGTTAATTTCTTACACAAAAAGAACACCACGAAAATACCATATCCTCTGATTTTTTCAGGACTTCCTACATATCAGCTTTAAATATTTTAGCACATGCATTGCCTGAGTAATCATAAATAGAGCTCTGAGCTGAAGCAGAGCTTTGTAGGGATCAGTAAGAATGGTGTTCTAGAAAAAAAATGTGTTGGTTGATTTTTTTTTTTACTTTTCAAGAGTATTTTGGTTTTTTTAAGACTCACCTGTGACCATCCTACCACTAGACACAGCACCACTAGGGAAGCACCCCTGAACTCCTGTGGTTCAGCTGGAAATCAACCATGCCAAAAGCTTGGATACGTGCAGATCCCTGTTTAGATGCTCTCTATATGCTGGATATCAAAACCACAGTTACACACCACCAGCTACTGATGGCCATCTGATACCTTTGCTGTCAAGTAACATTCTCTTTCAGTGCAAAATTGAACTGTAAGCAGCATTGATCAACAGAAAAAAAAAGCACCAGTTGCAGAATCTATCGCTGAGTGCCTGCTGATGGCCTGAGCTGCACTTTAGTCATGCCACACCCAGCTGATCCCTTAGGAAAGGCTTTCCATCTATGGCCATCTACTTACATGCAACACTACATGCAGAAGGCAGCTGGTTGTGGACACTCAGAGGCTTTGGGGTAGGCAAAGGGAAAGTAAACAGGAGAGGAAGAGGAGCTGAGAGACCAGATGTGAAAAACTGCTTAAGGAAAAAAAACAAACACCAAAATACTGAGAGAAATTCTGTCTATCCTCTCACACACAGAGAGGGTTGCAAATGGCTTGCAAATTAAGTTGGTGTGTGTAACAGAGGGTAGAAATGTGATTATTTTTGCTTGTCAAAAGCACACTACACAGTTAGTTGCATTTCTGTTGTAACCAAAAGGCTGTCATGCAGATAGAATTAGTACTTTGCTAACAGAGTTCTCCTTCATTAAACCCTTTAAATGCAGGACTCATTCAGTCAGAGCTATGATTCAATCTGTTTGGTCATTAGCTTGAAAAGCTCAAAGAAAACCAAAAGCTCTCAAGCCTTAAGCAGTTTTAAGCATTACCAAGCAAGATCATTTTTAACAGCTCGCATCTAATCAAAGCCAAATTAAGTAGTTAGTAAAGCACATTGAGGGGTTTTTTTTCTAGAGGAAAACAATTAGGAGAAGGAAATCTTTTTCATCCCAAAGCCTCTAAGTGCCAGCCACCCCAAGTTGCTCTACATCATCTAACTATGAACAGTAAGGTAGGCACAGACCAAGCAGTTGGTAATACAGCTTGGCACGCAGACACCGGACGAGAGAGACTGCAGCAAGGGTTTCACGTGATCGTGTGTAATGTTCGTCCACACCTTAGTCTTCAGCTTGGGGCTGCTGCCATTCTGCCCTTCTTCAGAAGCCTCCTCCCCCCTGCCAGAGTTCAGCCACCTTGTCTTCTCTCTCTGCTGTTTCTGAAAGCTGGGCCTGAGAGGGGAGCAAGTTTCGCCGTCGCTGGCGAAGGAGTAGCCCGTGACGCTAGCCGGGATCTCCACGTCGCTGTACTTCTTGGATTTCTCTCTCAGAGCAGGGCATCTGTAGGGATAGCCAGTTCTGTAACCCTGCAGAGGCAAAGCAGGACAATTCACCTTCCACACCTCCCCACCTTGGCAACAGGCAGCAACAAAGAGAAGGCTGAGCTGGAGAAGGGGGGATCGAGCAACCGAAGGTTGCTCGATCCCCCCTTCTCCAGCTC
>JAOEGS010018180.1:0-16717 GCA_025447755.1 Corythornis vintsioides | reverse complement strand
TGTATTAACGATACAGTCATTCTGACTTACTCTGTTTGTTGAACCAGTCCTATTACTTGGTAACGTGAAGCTTACAATATAATTTATCTTTGTTTACCAACAAATATGTTTTTAATCGGTGCAGCTTTGCAGGTAGATGTTTATTTGATTACAGATTTTGCTTATTTGTTTTGCTTATTATATATAAGTAGAACAAGAAAACCAAATCATAGTTAACTACATAGGTTTATACTGCATATACTGCTATCAAGTAAAAGGTGTTTTTTGTTCAATTGGTACACAGATCAGTGTGAAAGGAGGAAGATCTGACGGGAGCTGTTTATTCTGTGATGATTTGAATGCTTGGTATGTTTTAGCTGCTCTGGAGCAAATTAACAAAGGTTAATATAAGAAAGATTTGATGGCTATACTCAGAATAGTTGGCAGAATGAGAGAGCAAGAATTAGGGACAAGTGGAAAATTTCAAGCTGAAGAAGTATGAAAAATTGTTTTGACCTGGTAGGTACAGTAATGGCTAACAGCAGCATTTTAGCATTAATACTGGGAAAAAAACCCTGCATAAGAAACCTGGAAAGAGAGGTTTCTTGCCTGATTAAGGCAAGAGGTAATCGCAGTGTAGCCTGTGTTTTCATATTTAGATGAAAGAACAAGTTCATGTTAATACATTGTTTATACAGTTTTGTGGAAAACAAAGAATTGTGTTCTTTTACATGTTTATTTGGATGGTGAAGGTTTATATGGATTTATAAAGGAAGAGTACTGAGAAAATATTTTGAAAGACAGTGTATGTTTCACTGTGTGAAGTAACTTCTTTTTACTATTGGCTACTCTATATACTAGTTGTGTTCTAGAGCGTAGTTAATTCAGATTAACATTAGAGGTATATTTTTGTCTAAATAGTATGAAACAGCTTTTCTGCTACATTTCTTTGGATCCCGTTTTTGTTTAGTTTGATCCTGTTAGGGTAAGAATTCAGATTGCTTATCAGTTGATGTATAATGAAACAAATGTGTCACACAGTATAAAGCTATAATGAAAAAAACCACCCAAAAAACAGTTGAAATTGAGAGAAATATGGAGACAGGGCAAAATATGAACTAATAAATTCTGCATGAAAGCATCTAAAGACTTAATTTTACTTCTGTAAAGCTTTTGTTTTACTGTGAAAGACTTGAAATATATAGCACTTTTATATGTCTAGAATATAAATAATCTGCTGACAGGATCATTCCAAAGTTCATGCATGTTTTTAAAATGATTTAGTGTTCTCCTATAGTTCTCAATTTTATCCAGATGCCTTATGCAGTCACACCAAAAGCACATTACTGAACATTTTATTTATCATTGTATAAGGCTTAATTCACTTGCAAGTTAGAACTGCAGTATTTTCAGCTATGCTGCAATTCACACCTGTTTGAAAAAAATAAAGATTGAGGAGGTTTTGTGTTTTAGTCCAAGATTTCTCAGGATTTTTTTTCTTGAAATAGAGTGGCCAAAGGAGAGGAATAGCCTTCTGCTACAAACCCTGGGCGTAACATACTCTTAATGATTAATTGTTCCTTTATCAACAGGTTTACTGATATCATATCCACTGCTGTGATCTGTTAATATCAAGGGAATTTGCTTCTAAATTTCATTCGTTCAAACAGAAGCTGAAAATACCCCCCAAATTTGTAACAAATTTGTAATTTCTGCGTAGAGCAGTCAGTTATCTTGCTTTGGAAAACCTTTTGACTTCAAAATTTACTTCTTGTCATTACTTTCAAGAATTCACTTAGATGATGTGGCAGAGAGTGATTGTGTGGATAATAGGTTCTGAAGAATGCTTCAAGTTTCTGATAAATTTCTGTCTTAGAATGTTTTCTTTAGAGGTAATTATACCCAGTAAACCTGGGCGAGATCCTGCTTGAATAATTAAAAAATTGTCATCATAGCTATTTGTTTTATAAAATATTTAAATTTCAGAGTTTATGGCTGATTATTGTTTATGTTTAAGGAGCCAGCACTTCAGTGGAAAAAATAAATTCTCTAAGTTATTTTCTAGTGTGTTAAAACCTTGAAGTTCTTTAAGGTGAAACCAAAGGGTAAGATTACATATTTGATAAAAGCATATCACTTTTTTTGAGATAAGTTTGTAACTGGAGATAGCTGACATTTTTTACTTAAAATTTCCTAGCAGAATAATCAAAAACTATCATTGACAAACAAATCTGTTTCTGTCTAGTGAATATGAATGCAAGTTATCAATACCACAGCTGTTCCACCAGCAGAAAATTCTATATAGTGTCACCACTGAATGAATTTTTAGCAGGTGCCTGTCCCTTTGCTGCTTTCACTTTGGCTGAAGTGGACTTCCCTGATACTTTAAATCCCTTCAGGTACTTGCCTGAAAAGGAAACGGGCTAGTGCTGGGTTTGTCACTGCCCTGTGATGACTTGCTCAAGATCAAATTTCAAGAAAGCTAATAAGGATGGATTTTGCACTCTCTCCAGTTCCTTGTATCCCTCCAGTTTCACAGGAAATGTGGTAGCTTGAAAAATGTGACTGCGATTGTTTTGAGTTGGAAATCTCATCTTTTTGTGTTCATTCATATAACCATTACCAAGAGTTAGAAGGTGTTGCTTTTAATAACACGGTGAATTAATTGATATTTCACTGGTTACTTTTACAAAGACACTATCATGTTTAGTTGTTGTTTGTTTGATTGGTTTTTTTGTTGTTGTTTTGGTTGGTTTTTTTCCAAATTCACCTTTGCAATGAAGGCAGCATAACTTCTTTCACTCAGACAAGCTACCATTTGAAGTATAGTATTTTAGAGATACAGCACTTCTTTGTAGTGTCTTTTCCAAACTTTCATGTATTAGTATCAAATCAAGTCTTAGTCCATGTAACATTCTACTCTATTCTTTAATTAAGTATCATTTCATACCCTCTGGAAGATTTTTGTTAAGATTGTAACACTTCCCTATAAGAAGTTATTAATGAAAGATGACCATTTGGGATTTGTTGTACAAAATCAACTCAAGTTGTGAGCACTGACACATAATTTTGCTTGGCTTTTTTTTATCTTTTTTTTTTCAGTCTTTACATGTGTCAAGGGGAAAAAAATACTGTAGCATGCTATGAAATACTGTGCCACATGCACAGAAAAATCTATCATAGTTGTCATATCTGTAATTTAGTTGTATGTATAAAATTCCTATTAGGAATCTATATATCATATTAGCAAAATAGGATCCATCACATACTATATTATTTTGGTAATGTGATAGCTAGATTTGAAATGAAATGTGAAAGTCATAGTTGGTATCTTACTGAGAATTACTTAATCACTTTTTCCTTCCTGTCACTGACCTCATCTCTCTCCAGCCTTGACTACAATTGTCTACATTGCAGCAGATGTGGAAACCCTCTCATTTGTTTCTGCAGTTTCATTTTTAAAAACCCACAGTCAAGAAAAAGTTTTCAGACTGAATGTTGGTATGTATTTCTTTATTTGGAATCAGTAAATTTAATATAGTAAATGTGTTTGTCATCATTGTTTAGACTGTATCTCGCAATTATTGAAATTACAGCAGCAAACACTAGATTTACAATAGCAGAAGAAGACAACAATAAATTGCCATGTTCATCCCCCAGACCCTAGTTGTATTAGTGGTTTGGAGTAGCAGCTTTGGTCTGAACCTCCTTCTGTTGTAGCTTAGAGCATAAAGAACATCATCAAGAGGTAGGGAAGCACAAACCTGGGGCTTAATTATAAATGGGCTCACCATTTATAATTACTACTGGTTTCAGTTGTTACCAATCCAGACTAACCCTTGAGGCGTGTGACAGGTTTTATAGTAGGTAAAACTTTTTGGGAGAAAGAAAAGTAAAACCCCATCTTTACTTCAGATAACCTTCCAGCCAACAGAGGCTCATAATCTGAAGGTTTCTGATATATCATTGCTAGCAGACTAACAAAACAAGAGAATTACAGAGTATATAGACAACACAGCATGATGTTTACTTTATGTAATGCAAAATAATAATTATATGTATGTATCTATTGGGATCATTAAGAAATACAATTATATTGTCTATGTGCATATATACACACACACACACACACACACACACACACACACACACACACACACACACAGAGAAAAAGTGATTTGACAACTGAAATTTGATGGATTTCTAAATGCTGTTAAAAGTGCCAGGCCTGTGTAACTTCTGGGTATAATAATACAGAGGAAAATCACTTGAGATCACCTTTTGGTTCAGCATCAAGTTTTAGAAATCATTAAGGTTTTTGGTGCTGTGCAATAAATGGATACATCATGTTTTCTCAAGTCTATCTATAATGGTACCAAATGTTATGTTCCGACATACTGAGAGCTTGTTTTTTGTTGTGTTTTTTTTGTTGTTGTTTGTTGTTTGTTTGTTTTGTTTTGTTTGTAAGCTGTAAAAGGAATATAGCAACTGATACTAGAGAAACAGTGTGTTAAGTTTTTCCTTTGTGATCCTTTTGGTTAATTTTCACGTAAATAGAAATCTTGCATCATAAAGATTAAAGTTCAAGGCTTCTTACTTGGCAGCAAGGACTGTCAACAAGAAAGGCATTCATTATTAATAATGAGAAAAAGTCATACCATTTTTCATCTTTTCCAGGAAGGAAAAGGACAAAGAGACATCAACACATTAAGCTGTGTGGCTAACCCATTCTGTCCTCCCTGAGCCATAGTAATGAATGTGATCTATGCAGGCAGAGACAGCGTACGCTGCAAGATCATGTATATTTGTCATGCAATATAGCTTTTCTTTTGGGTTATCCTAGTAAGAAGCAATATTTGTTTAAACAGGAAAATTAATGCATTTGCCTACTGTGAATTCTGTGTCAGGGCACCCGTTTTCAATGAATTTTGTCTCAGTTCCTCGGTGTTTTCTTCATAATTACATAGATAATGTGTCATTTTTGCATTTGAGGTTAGTTAGATAATCTGAAATTGAGGTTTCTATACAGATTATTTCAGTCCAGGTTGGGTATCTGGTTTTGTAGTTAATGAACACAAATTGAATATCTTGCCTCTGTTCTGAACTGTATAATATGTATACTGAAAAAGGCACTTTTTTTTTTTTCCTGTTTTTTTGTGTCGGGTGAAGTTTTTTGGGTTGGTTTCTTGTTTGGTAGTGGGATTTTTTTTTGTGGCTTGTTTTTGGGGTGAGGGGGAGGTGTGGTATTTTTAAGTTAGAGGGTTTTATTTAATTACATGGAAATTATCTAAGAAGGTTCCCACATATTCAAGGGGAAACATTATTATGCTTCCCAGAAGCTTTTCTAGATGATACCATTAAAAGCAAATCATGTATTGCAGATTCCAAAACTATGCATTCTAGATCTTTTGAAGTGAAATAAAAATACTTACAGGTCTGGAAGGCAACTAAATATTATGTAGCTAATGTGTTCAAGAAAAAATAATTGAAACTTATATTACTTTACAGAATTTCTTAAGAGACACAACCACCAATGCTTTCTAAAAAAACCAAACCAAATGAACAAAAAATAAAACAAACAAACAAAATAAAACACAAAGAAAACCACACACAAAAACCCCCCAAAACAACAAAACCAAGGTAACTATTCTGAAGCAAAAAAACCCAAAAAATCTGGGGAAATTAAAACGGAAGTACTTTATTAAAATAGTCAATTAATACTAAAAAATGTTTTTTGATTCTACATATTCAACATTGTAATGTAATATGTAATAAAATTATCAGGATGTATTAATTTACATTGCTCAGATAAACAGGCTTTGAGTATTTATTTTACAAAATTACTAATGTAATGTACTTTTGAACATTATTTATATGGGGGTTTGTATATCCTTTATATGAGAAAGTGACGGTAAATAAAATTATTTAGGGATGGGGGCATATGTAAAAAGTAAAAATGGAAAAAAAATAGTTTCTCCAGTAATTAGGAGCAACTCCAATTTGTTGATCAGATGTTTGATTTTATTTTGAATGGCATAAATGCAATATAGAGCAATTTCAGAATTGAGAAAATCCTTCCTTGTGTGTGAAGTCCATATAAATTAATAACATGTACATTTTTGTGTATGATTTCAGGTGAGAGGTATAAATTTTCTTTATATTAATATCACATGCCATTACAGAGGCCACAGGGTGGATTTTGGTTTAATGTTTTATCTGTTAGTAGTACATCTCATAAATCCCTAACTAACAATGATTTCTCTTAAGCATTCTTTAAAAGCTTTCTATAGAGAACCTGAAACTCATGAAGTGAATTAAAATAGCTGATGAATTATGCAACAAGGCTGTCTTCTTCCTAGACTATTTTATGGCAATTGAATTATTTTTGCTAAATTTAGATAAATAAGATTGTTAAAGTTTGGAGGGTTTTTTTTCAAATGTGTTTCTTTCCAATTGACTTGTGTCTTGAAAAGCATGTGGGCTTTTCAGGAAATGGTTCTGAAATACTTAAGTAAGACTGACGAGTAAATGGCAGTATAGCTTGTCTTTGTGTTGGGATAGAACTTTGAGGCTTGGTGGTGTGAATCAGGTGTAAATGGTTATCCAGTTCTGGTATTGTCCTTTGTTTAAGTACCATTTTAATACAGAAACTAATAACATTTGAAAAATTTATTTCATGTATTTTAACATGGAAAGGGATCACCAAATCCTTGAGAAAAATTTTCCTGCTAACTTCTGTGCAGCACTTCAGGTGTTTTGTGTTTAGAGAGCTTGGGACTGCATTCACTGAGCATTCATAGAATCATAGAATGGTTAGGGCCAGAAGGGACCTCCAAAGGTCATCTAGTCCAGCCCCCCTGCAGTGAGCAGGTTCACTCTTACCTAGACCATTCAGACTTCTAGTTTCACTGAGTTTGTCTCACAATAAATGGAGGATGGAACAATACTACAAATATTTTACTATTTGTTATGTAGTAGTATAGCTGCTGATTTTAGTTAATCTTGCTTTTGTATTTCTGCTGTTTTCTTTATCTCTGAGATCTTGAAGTTGACGTGTCTGGAGATTACTAGTGAGCCCTTGCATCTAATTTTGTTCTTAAGTATTCTGCATTCTAATAGAGACAGTTCACATCTTTTATATTTTACTTTTTATTGATATGTAACATTCTTAACATCCCAGCAACATTTCTTTCCAGAATCAGGAAATGCAGTTTTCATACCAATAATATCAACTTCTGGTAAAAATTCAAGATCCAGTCCTGAAACTACATCTATTACACAATGTAGCTGATACAGTAAAATATGCACTACATCTTAATAAGGGTTGGAGCAGGGAGGTTATTATGTACACAGCGAGGTACAGTCTTTCTCTTCAGAGTTCACTTTCCAGTAACTGGATGGCTCTAAATACTTGTAATTAGATGTGAAACCCTTTGTGTGTAGGTCACCTGGCTTATGTTGACTGAGCCCTGATGTTAGCACCTGATGACTGTTCAGTGGCCTGGATGAAAGTCCCAGCTGGTCTCAATTAGTCTCCTGCAGCAGAGGTAGCTTCATCAAAACTGGCACTGGGATAGCAAGCTTGGGAGGGAGGCCAAAGGTTTGAGAAGGTGCAGAATGATGGCAGAAGGTGTTCTGAGAGGCAGCCTGCACAGATCAGAGCTGATGCAAATGCATGGAAACATTTGAACTTGCCCTGAGCTGTGTTCAATTACAAGGAAGAACAGATATGGTTGTATTTGGCAATTTTAATTTAGTTTCTTTTAATTTTTAACTTTACCTCTGTAATACTGCACAGACATATACAGGATATTGTCAGTCCCCTATCCCTTTATTTAAATTTAGTATTTGCTAATTAACAAGGTTATCTGTTTGATGTATTCTTTTCTACCTTGTTCTAGAAGAAAAAGTGTATATGTTTTGGAGAAGATCTGCTGTGTCCCCACTATTTATAGAAACATGTTCACACTCTGTCAGTATGGCCTAGAACAGGAAAGTTTCTTCTCCTTTTGCACTCTTGAACATGGATGTGGAGGTCTTTCATAGCAGAGGAGTTTGGTGTAGTGGGTGAGTCTAGAAAATGCTTAGTTGGAGATTTAAATTAGACAAAGTGCCTTCTCTGTGTATATGAGCAATTACCATTCTGGAAAGTACTACAAGCCATAAGATGATCGTTGGTATGCTTTCATATGGGTTTTGAGGATGCATTTAGCACCTTATGTCAAGGTGCTTTATGTGTTATTTGACCTCACCAGTATGTTCTCTTTTAGAGCTTTTGAGAAGTTGAATATCATGTATCATCCAAGTTTACAAAAAAGAATGTATAAAAGCAGTTGTTCATAACTGGTTTTGAATCTAAATAATTATGTATTGATATTGTGTTAAGATATGACAAAGCAAGATATACTTACCTGACAAAAGATAGAGAGGATACTTTCTTGTGCTTTTATATGGTCAGAATTAATGCAAAAACTAACTTTTTTGGTTAGTGTCTTTCGGATAAATGATTTAACCTGAATGTCTTTGGAAGTAAAAGCAAGTCAGAAACTGCAAAACCAATTCAGAGCCACTAAAAATAAGTTAAAATCATGTTGCTCTTTTATCCTGTAAGTATTCGGAATTTTCTGGCCAAATTTTAAAACTTACAGAAGTGGATAAACCGATAGTGTATTCTTAACTGTAGAACCACTTTTAATAGTGCTAATATAATTTAAGTAATGAGAAAGTGTTGTTTATGGGCCTAAAAACATTTCAGGGAGAATTTGCAAAAAAACCTTTTTTTTTCTTCAAAGAACTTGAATGTAAATGATTTTGTGTGAAGAAGAATATTTGTGAGTTTCAAGTGGAAAGGAAAAATATGACCTGGTCTCTCTGAGGTATTGTTACTTGTAATTTGAAGCAAATATTCTCTCATTAAAAAAACCCCAACAAAGCAACCAAAAGAAACCAAAAAAACCCAACCAAACAACAAAAAAAACCAACTCCAAAACAAAGAAACCCCCAACAACCAAAAAAAACCAGACACAAATAATCTTTTAATACTGGCAGAAGGTAGTTAGAATGAGGAAGCTTTACTATGTATGTTTTCTTTTTATTTGTAAAAAGGATAATTGTGTCTGTCATGACTTGAAGATTTTGGGAGTAAGAGGTAAGTTGGACATAGTTCAAGCACTGCTCATTATGTTTGTGGTCATGCTTAACAGCAGATGCAGAATGCCTGCTTCTTCTACATGTGTCCAGTTTATACCAAATGCTGAATGTAATACTTTGTACATAGTATTATACACGTGACATGACTTCTATATGGAATTTTTTGTATTTCAAATGATGTGAAGGAGGTGATGGTCCTATCCAAAGTAAAGGGTTGTTGGATGCATGAGTAAAGCATGGGGAAGATTGGTCATAGATATGTGAGATAAAATATTGAGAGGAATCTTGCAGAAAGTAAGGAATGTCAGGTAATCCATGTGTAAATGTTCAACAGGAATAGATTTTAATGCCAAGTCTTGACTGGTCTGAATCCCAGAGGATGAGAAACTTAAACTTTATGCAGAAAGCAAAATAAGTGGTGATAATGCCAAAAGCAGCAGAGGAAAAAGAGGAGTGAATTCATTGTTACCTGTGTGAATTAAAAGATCAGAGAGGAAGAAATTACAAGTAGGAGAGGTGAAAGATGGTCACCAGAACAAGAGAAAGTTGATTAGTGTTGATGAAAGCAACAACTTACAGAGAATATTGCTAAAGAATTTGCAGATTTTAGTTATTAGCTGATGAAAAGGCAGACTTGGCGATGTTGAATGTGACACCTTATCAATTGAAGTAGGAAAGGATAAAAAATACCAAATAGAGAGTGAAGACAGGGGGAAGCTGATGCTGGACTCATGAACAGTCCTGATAGAGGTTACACTAATGAAGTGATTGGAAAGGTAGTATGGAGGGGATGGGGTCCCTGAAAGATTCAGGAAAAAAAAGAAAAAAAAGTTAGAAAAAGCAACTGCTTCTTTGAAAAGCAGCCAATATAATAAACTGGAAAAAATAGACAATGCACAATATTGACTCTGTATATAGAACTTCCACAGTACTTCTGTCCCTATTTCAAGGCTTCATGAGCAGGCCTATATAGGCAGCTTTGTATCAGTTCCATATGCAAAGGCACTTCTATGCTAAAGCATGTTATTTTGAAAGGATTATATAGAACAAACAGTTCTTAAATTAAAAACAAAAACAAAAGATCAACTAACCCTTCTCTTCAAAGATTCTGGCACAGGAGTGAGTTTGGGTCATGGCATCTGACATACTACTGCTGTCATGGTCTTACGAAGAGTGTGTGGCCAGCTACTGTAGAAAGCCTTGGTAGTGCTTCAGTATAAACTGAAGCTCAAAACTACAAACCCTTCCATTTGAATATTCCTGAATTTCATCTTAATCTCTTTGGATGAAGATGGATACTTTATTAGAACATTTTGGACTTGGACATAAGAATTTAAAGATGTTTTCGTTGAAAGTCAGATTGAAAAACTATAAGAAAGAATTAGAGATGAAGGGCTAGAAGAGGCATTAAGCTAAATTTGCAACTGGATTAGTCTCTTTCATGGGACAATATCAATATGATGAGAGCTATTCTGAGGTTTACTGGTAGACAATGATAAATTAAGTCCTCAAGGGAGCTGTGAATGTATTGTCACGACACTGCAGGGATCACACACTCATGAGGAGTAGGCAGGCTGTAAACTGTATGTAAGCAAAGGACAAGGGAAATGGAGAACTAGAGATTCATCTGCAGTCAGTGGAGGATTTGTTGGTTTGATACATGAACACGTTAATATTTAGCTGTTATACATTGAAATGAGCTGCTGCGTTGTGGTCTAAGTCTGGTGGATTTTGATTCAGGTATAATACGTGAGAGATCCAGCTGTAGACAGAATAATAAATGAAGTGATTTCACTGCTGAAGTAAAATGTTGATGTCCAGTTTAATTACTCCAGAGAAAGACAAAACCTTTACATACTGGTATAAATAATCTATCATTTATTTTCCTTATAATATTGGACATTCTTTTAATTTTGTTGTTGAGATTTCATAATCTTTCACAAAAGCTTAACACTTAAGATGTATTTATGCTGTCTTACTGTATATACTTATAGTCATCTGCAATTTTAGAATACATTTCCAAATAAAAAGAGTAACACTCCACATGTTGCTCTGATGTTTTCTTGCAAACATTACAATATTAAGAATACCCTAAATGGAAGTCATTATAACTGGACACTTCTGTCAAAGGGGTTCTTTTGTGAAGCAGACTTGTACTGGTGTGTCAGGTCTAATGAAACTTTGCGTGTGTCTGTTTGAAAAAGTTTATTTGGCATGGTGGGTGAGGGCACCATCTGCTTCTGGAAATGGAACATAAAAGTGTCTGTTCTGCCTCGTGATGAGTGGGGGGGAGTGGGATGGACAGAAGGTTTAGCTGTTTTCAGTTTCACCTTCTGTTTCTGTCTGTTTCCTGGCCTCTTGAGTCTGTAATCCAAAGGTAATAGTTTAGATGAAGTGCTGTTTGTTTTTCTTTTCTTCCTAAAAATGTAATTGAACATTACCTTAAACTTTCCTCTTTTTAAATTAATTTATTTAGTATTTACTTCCTGGTCTTGGTCTTGCTCTGCATGGTGCTGTTCTTCCTTTGTTCTGGCAGCAGTGTTCATGCTATTGGGAGATGAGTGCTTTCTGAAAGTGTTTACTACTTCAGTTCTCAGCCAGACTGTCTTTGCAGTTCTGGCAACTGAGTGGGTTGTGCCCGTGCTACCATAAAAAGTGGACAGGAACAAAAGAGAGCAAGGGCTGTGGTGATTCCAAAGTAATTTGACGTGCTTGGGAAAGCTCATCTGTGCCTTCAGTGCGCTGCTGTGGTTAGGCGTTGACATACGTTTTTGAGATGCAAGCGGGCTGATAAGATTATTTCTCCTGTCCTTTATTTATTATGCAAATCGCTTAGCAGATTCAGTCCTACCCTTCAAACGGGGCACAGCTCATCGTGTCCTAGTGCCTGGCTTACACTGAAGGTGATATAAGCGGCGTCTCCACTAGATGGAGTTCCTGGTATAGCAGCGATGCCGGTAGCGCCGGCGGAGAAACCCTAGGATGGAGAGAGGGGAAAGGAGGGCTCCTCGCCTTGGATGCTGTCCGGCGTTCCTACCCTCGACAGCCACTAGGAGATCGAGCCATTTTTTCGAGAGATACACTGGTGTAAACTCGCACGAAGCTGAACCAGTATAAGGTTGCTAGGTCCGTCTTCTGTCCAGTCCCCCACTCCCCCCCCCGGCCGTTGCTTTCTACAGAACCTCTAGATACTGAAAGCCAGGAAAGTAAGACCTGTCAAGGAATATACATCTTGTGTTTGGCAGTATATTTAAGGGCTGAATGTTCTTTTAAAATTTAGTAATTTTATTTTCTCCACCCTGAGCACATAGGTGGGAATAAGATCTCTTGGATTTTATGTTATGAAAAATCTAGATCATGTGGAATGCTTATGAAATGTGTATTAAGTAGTGCTGAAGAGGTTAACTGTACTACAGAGTCTTTGTAGACATCAGGTATGAAATACTGTAGAAGTCAATGGACATAACACTGCTTAATGGAAACAGAAAATTAGTGATTCTTACTTGTCTGAGGTAAGCACAAGCCTCTGTAATGTCTTGATCTTTGTGCAAAGACCTAGTGAAGAAGAGTGATCTTAACAGAAACTTTAAATTAGAAATACTGTGTTTTCATGATGAGCAGGTATCAATGGAAGGATGAGATGCCACCCATTAATTGAAAAGAAGGAAAACCTCTTTGACAAAAAATATTTAAAAAAATAAGTGGTGATAATTCCCTGATTTATTTTTAAAAAAAACATAGCCCACATATATAAAAAAAATAATAATAATTTGAAGGCAAAGATATTAATGATTTCTAGGAATTGTCAAAATATGTTAATTAAGCCTTCTATGTTTAAGCTCATAATATACTTTTCCTGATTTGAAGTCCAGGGAGCTGGTTTTTCATGTGATATTAGAAAAGGAGTATTTAGAGAAAGGGCTGCACTGCTGTTAGCTTCTGTACCACTTGCCTGAATTATTTTTGTACCACATCAACCGTTTTATCAAGTTGAGAAGAAAATACATTCTTCCCATGGATAATTTAATATGCAGTTGTGATTTTATTTTTTTAATGTCTGATGTCTAGGGGCATAAAATGTTTATAATACTGTATGCTGTCTAGATATGTGAACTTGTTAGTGCTGGGTACAACTGAGACAAGTTTGAGTGTAAAATGGTCTGTGGTCTTGGAGGTGACATCTTTCAGTTCTTTAATGCATGTAAATATGAAACATAAATTTAAGTTTTGAGAAGCAGAAGTTGAGTACCAAATCACAACAAAGTGAGTGGATGATTTTAAATGGAACTTGTTATACTAAATTGTTATTATTATTTGTATTGTAAATGAGCTTTTGTAGTTCTTCGTCAGCTGTGTGAGAAATGACGTTGGTTCTTTTTGCTTTGTTTCAGCAGTTCTGTGATTTCATGTGCTTATTTGAATATTCAAGATTGATCAACACTTTGCTTTTGGTATTTTCTAAATGTCGGTCGCAGAGGATGTGGGGAGGGGGTGCAGATGTGTAAGTTGTCTGCCTGTCACCATGGCTCTGTCAGTCTCAACAGGTTGGAAAAGGGAGTGTTGCGTTCCACCGTGGTATAGTATCATTGCATCTCAGATGGCTCCATTATCACTCTGCACTGAACTTTTTATTTCTACATCTCTAATTAAACTCCCACAGAGTCTGAATTGTGTACATTGGTAGCCTGCTTCGGTTTTGAATAAGGCTTGTAGTTGTTGTCAGTTGATACCTAATTGATAATATCAGCAACTGAGTGTGAGATAACTGAGTTTGGTTACTGATTCTACATAGCAGCACTGAGGCAACGGGATGATGTCATATGCTGTTGGTGAAGTGAGCAATGCACTTGCATGCATTCATTTGTGGAGAATAAGGGAAAAATGGTGAAAAAATGATTAATAATTTGCAGATGAGCTGTTGGTGCAATTGCATAGCAGGCACTGTGATACAGTCACTGTGTGTGAGGATAGAAGGTCAGATTGTGTACATTCATGTGCCTTTGGCAACTTGGTAGTGCTTACTGTATATATAGCCATAACTTGGAATGTGGTCATGATTAATGGGTTGGGCTTGGTAGAAGAGTGTATATAAACAAGGAAATGGCTTTAAAGAAGACATATTGATTTTATTTGTATAAAAATAAAACACATTTTTGTTACCTTTTTCTTTTTAGACATATGACAAGTTGCCCTTGGAAGGGATGAAAATTGATAATGACTTTACCATGGATCTCTTGAAGTAGCACATACCAGGCTAAAGAATTCTGTTTCTTTTTTTGATCTTTTACACTACTGAATTATGTATGTTTAACTATTGTTTCTCTGTGTGTAGATTATTTGTGTAGTTAAAGCATTGAGGTTGGAATGTGTAAAGAATTGTATTTGTGGGGAATATTTTCCTTACTTTGAAATGTGTATAAATTAAAGAAAAAAGCCAATGAGAAATTTACTTCCAGTAATATTAGCTACTTTTACACTACTAAATTCTCTTGAAGTTGTTGTTCAACATACTGCTTTTAAGAGTTTAATCTGTTCTATGGATGTCCTTTTAGCTGTAAAATAGTGCAATAGACAAAAGAAACTTTGCTTGACCATCACCATGTTCCAGAACTTCACTTTGGGAAATTGGACAGACATATAGTTCCAAACTGTTTGGCTGGGAAGCATACTGCCTTTGATTTTGACATAATGTGGAACGAGTTGGTTATTTGCCTCCTTACATAACATATTTGTTTTTCATTAAACATTCTGATAAGGTCTTATTAAAGTACCATGTATTATTTATGGTATTTCATATGAAAATGAGCTGAAGGGAAAATTCTATCAGCTTTGGACTTTTGCAGAATAGCAGCCTTTCAGTGCTAGGGAAAAAAAAAAAAAAAGAATGAAGAAATGACATACCCCTGTCAGAACAGGAGACTGCTTAAGGCAGAGAGAAAGAATGAAAAAAGGAGAAAGGGCTTAGAGAGGGCTCATTTCTTCTCGCTTTCTCTTGCTCTGTGGCATGTGGGGTTTTTTGGTGGTGGTTTGGTTTTAGTTTGGTTTTGTGTGTGTTGTGGCTTTTTGTTTTGGTTTTTTGCCTTTTTTTTTGTTTGTTTGCGGTTGTTTTGTTTGTTGTTTTGTTTTGTTGTTTGTTTTGGGTGTTTTGGGGTTTTTTTGAGAAACAGAGCAGCACAGAATACTTTATCTGGGATGTTCTAAGAGATCAGTCCATGGTAAACTGCGAAAGTGTGGATGTTTCCTAAGCCAACAGCAATGCCTGTATTGCATGTTTGTTTTGGTGTTGATTAAATACATTGCGGTTTTTTTACATTGACTGCTTTTGAAAAAGAAAATTATGTAGTGAGTGATTCTGCTGGAAATTTTTTGGTTTTGCATGAAGACTTTGTGGATCTAACTCAGGCTCAGAAGCTTGTGTGGGTGCAGGTATGTGTGCGCACATGTAAAATAAATTTAAAAATTATTATTTTTTTTTAATACAGCACCTGAGTTGTAGAGACATGTTTGGTATGTTTCCAGTTAAGTGGGGACTATTATTGTTTGTAAGGGTAGATCTTAATATCAAACCAGTCATGCTGCTGATAAAATAGCCTTGTCTTGTATGTGGGTTATTTATTTCTTGTTATTAACACTAACCTCTTGATCTAAGATATGTTTTTGTGGAAGTGAGATATTCTATCAAATAGGTACTTTTAAAATCTTCTGCAGAGTCTTTTTAAATGGAACCGCTTCAAAACCTTAGGGTGCTTTGAGGTTTGACCTTCTTTTCTGAAGAATGAATATTTAATTCATTTACCAAATTCTAATTAAAAATAGTAGTATCTTCTGTTATATTTGAGTTCTATCTAAGAAAAAAAAAAAAGAGACCTGTAATATAAGACCTCAAGGACAAACTGTAATATAAATTATTTGATTTGCAGGTCACATCCTACTTTATTACATAAAGACTAACTAGATCTACTAATGAATAATTATTACTCCATAAAAAAAAAAAAAAGTAAGTGTGGGGGGGAGCCTGCAGGAGTGGAATACTAATTTTGAGGTACCATCTCCAAGTAAAAAGTAAACATTAAATTCTGAAAATTGCAAATGTAATTTTTCCATGTAAACTGATAGGGCATTCCTTTATAATAGATTGACTAACTGTCAAATAAATTTGTAATTTTAGATGAGATGGGTTTTAGACCAATTATATGATCTAGTCTTTACCCAAACCTGCTCCCTTCCCCCCAGTGAAGTAGACACAGTGTGCTATAGAATTTTATTTCATTTCTGGTGTTTCTGCTGCAGTGGTTGCACAGATATTTTACAGTTTTGCTGTGATGCTTTTATAGGCTTTTTTTGTAAAACTCAATGGTGAATGAAATGTAGATCCAAAATTAATTTGTATTTTAGAAAAGCTCATTTACTGATAGCACTGTGTATTTGCTGGAATCCTCTTGACTAGTCAAGATTCTCTGCCTTCCCCACTTTGTGCTTCATACTTTTGTTCTTAGAAGGGGAAAGCCCTCCACTTCTGGCCTGTTTGTAGCTCCATGCCACTCTTAATTGCTTTGACAACAGAAAGTCCATCACCTTTTCCATTACA
>JAOEGS010018179.1:0-37808 GCA_025447755.1 Corythornis vintsioides | reverse complement strand
GCCAGCCATGGCAGAGTAGAAAATGCTTCTTGGTCCTTTCCACAACAGCATTGCAAGTTCGACTGGATTGCAAAGGGGTTGATAGTGTGTTTTTATTGTACCTTTTGAGCCGATAGCTTTAGAAAGGTGACAATCCTATTAAAAAGCTAATTTAAACATACTGAGGAGATTCAAATAGGAGTAAAAAATGTTACTTTTTGCAATAGGAGTTGCCAATTAGACATGATAGATAGAGGGGTTAAATATCAGCTAGCTGATAAATATTTCAAAGCTTGTTCTTACAGATATGAAACACCAGGTTCTGATACAGAATTCTAAATAATTAAAAAAACAATATGGCAATTTTGTGTCCCTGATATTTCAGAACCTTTTGTTTTGTTTTGGTTTGGGTTTTTTTGTTTGTTTGTTTGTTTTTTAAGGTAATGATTCAGAAATGAGATTAAAAGTTGATGTAATTGGTATCCCTTCCTGGCACTGTTCATTACAGTTAGTTGCTTCTGAAAATTATTACTATACTGCTATGTATTTTATTACATTACTACTTTTCCAGGTTTAAAATGTGATACTCTTCTTATGTATCCCTCCCTTTCACTACTGTCTATAAAATAATTGCTATCTGTAGGAGATAGAAGGAGAAGTGAACTTGGTCATACATGACGATGACTTAACTTTGACCTCCATTTTATGTCTGTAGTACATAAGATTAAAATCTCCATTTAGTCTCATTAACATTGTAGGTCTATAACTTGTAGTCAGTATAAACTATATAATATATATATACTATAACTCTTAAACTTTAGCCATGGAAATCTCATGGCACAATGTCATGTTATTTCATGTGTAAAACCTGTGGTTCTGTGATTGAATGATGAAAAAAGTCTGAAGGAGTAACCTGCTTACACTACCTGAATCTCACAAAGAAATGTTTTTTGGAACTATTGTCTGAATCCTGTGAATGTCACTCTTTCGTTCATTTTTCTGAGAGACAAAAAGGAGTTTAAAGCAATTCTTGATCATATAATCCAAATATCATCTTAAATCTTACATAGTCTTCAAATGAGAGCAAAGTAACCAGAATATGTAGCTGAATTAAAACAGGGAGAAATCCAGAACAATTAAATTGAATGTGAATTTAAATCCCGTGTAACTGTGGCTGGAACTTTGACTGGTAAAATCTTGTCAAATATTAATGGACTTGCTGATTCCAGTGCACTTTTTATAAAAAAATGAAGTTGTACCGAATTATTTATCTTCTAGCAACTTTTTTTGCAATAAACTTTTAGTCCAATAAAAGGACTAAATGGGACTTGGAGAGTAGCAAACCCATAATCTGCCAGAGTCGCCTCTGGATCATCAGCTGAAAAACTCTTTTATTTTTAAATCAAGGATCAGAGCTTTAAATAAATTAGGATTGTTATCAAGCTATCATTTCTCCACTTGCATCCTATTCATTACCTTAAAGAGGGACAAAAAAGCTTTCCAGATGAGGTATTTTTTGCATAGAAAACCAGATAAAGACGGTGAGATCATTTCATAGTGTGCTATTCCACAAGTCCTCACTCCACACATTTCAGTTTATTTTATAATCTCTCTTAATAGTTTCTGCTGGTGAATAATACACAATAAAGATAAATTTTCAATCGCTAAAAGTGATAAGAGGAGCAAATAGACATTATTCAGCCTGTAGAAAATATGACCTGGGTATTCTTAGTTGTCAAGTTAACCCTGTGTTGTTTATCTTTTCTAGAACCAGAAATACCTGTTGTAAATATCAAGCAAGATTTGATTGAGAGGGTTAGGTAAACAAAACTTTATTGCTGAACAGGGAAGTTCCCTCTACAGTCTGAATTAAATCTCACATACCTGTGCAGACAAATATTAAGTGAATATGAGATAGGCAGTAAAAAAGTTCCTTGGGAAAGAAAACACAAAATGAAAACTCTACCATCTGTACTTTCAAGGAAAGATGCTCAAACTTCAAGTTCCTCTAAATCCTGTTGTATCAGGGCACTAATAAGCCTTAATGGCCCTGACCTCTCCTTCACAGGCACAGCCTGGCCATGGCCCCTGTTGATCCCCAGCCCATGGGAAGACTTCTCAGCTTAAGTCCTGCCTGATTGTTACAGATCTGCCTGGCAGTTGCTGGACCTTATGTTGCCTATGGACTGACCTCCTGCCCTGGTCTTGGACTTGCCTCATGATACTGCCTTGTGCTATAGGCTCTTGGATGGCTCTGGAGGGTCTGTCCATCATCTCCAGGTCTGTCTTGCTTACCTTGCTTGGCTACTGTGGGGCTGGTCCCTGGGAATGTTGTATCCCTCTTAGTTCATGTTCTCTTAGCAAGCAGTCCTGCTCTTGCTGCCTCCTGACATGTTGCATCTTTGTAATGTAATTCTGAACTCTTAAAGGTTCATTTAATTTGCAGAAGATTGAGACTGCTGTCCATGGCCCAGATCTAGTGCTTCCATTCAGTACCTTCTCACATGCAGAGCTATTCCATCTAAAGAGATACTAACCCTGCATTACTTATTTACTGCTCTACAGCACAAACTCAGGGTTTGCAGGATTTGTTGCAAAAGAGGCTACTATAATGCTAGACCTAACTATTCATCTAAATGTAAATGGATAGTCTTTGTCTACTGCTGTAACTTCCAATTTACCCCTGCAGAATTATCTTGCTACTTCTATCACTGTTCCATCCTCTGCTGCAACATCCTGATTTGAGTGGGTGAGAAGTGACATGTGCTGACTTCAGGCTGCCCATATTGCTATGCTAACAGGCACTCCAGGAAACTGAATTGCATTGCAGAGGCACCTGAGCATCTGATACTGTGTATAAGCAAGTAAGCCTTGAAGGATCAAAATTCAGTATATGTATTTCGATGGTTTTGAATTATGCAGCCCAGTGCATCTTTTAGTGCTGGTGTTAGGAAGTTTTTTTTCCACTGTTTATGAAATTTTTCTATGTTGCTGCCCTGGAGAGGTCAGTATTGATTCTAATGTCATCTTGCTATGCTGGCTTTTCTCAAACACCTAGCTATGACTATGAATATGGAAATATTTTGTCCCTTCTTCAGTGTACTACATGGTACAGATACATCTATCATGATTTTGTAAAGAAGGTTAAGTATTATTCCTGTTTTACAGGTGAAAAAAAATGAAGCATGTATACTAGAAGATAAAAAATCTAGAAGGATTATATAGGCCTGTTATTACCATTAAAAAGTGTTTGTCACCATTGAAAAATTAATTTACAGTTGTATAAAAGGAAAATGCTTTCCCCAACAACCCAAAACATGTTACCCATACAGCTGGAAAATGCTTTGAGGCTCAAATTCATAGCTGCAGAGACCAGCTTCGGGGTACGTAAGACTGCACTGGGGAAGGGATCTGTGGTCAAAAGGGCCAATGAAAAGCTCCTTTGGGGGCTTTTTGAAGCTGGGCAAAGCCCTTTGGCTGTGCTGGGGGCTGCCAGTTGGTGGGTGGGCTGCTGAGAGAGCCTGGGTGGAGCTGGCACCACCAGCCAGGGTTGGTCTCAGGGAGGGTAGGGACTTGGCGCAGCCCACAGAGTGAGCAAGCAGAGCTGGTGGGTGGGTGCTCTAGGGGTGTCCCAAGGGGTGCTGCAGCTGCTTGCAGCTCGTAGGGCAGGGCACTGAGCCTGTGCCAGTGTACAAGGTAAGTTCAATCCCTCTAAGTGGTCAGAGGTCAGGGGCACTCAGCCCAGCTGCCTCCTGAGTCACCACACTTTGAGTATTGTGTCTAGTTTTGGGCACCTCAATCCAAGAGAGATCTGGAGGTGCTGGAGCGAGTGCAGAGGAGGCAACAAATCTGGTGAAGGGCCTGGAGAATAAATCTTATTACAAGCAATTGACAGAGCTGGGACTGTTTCGTTTGAGGAAGAGGAGACTGAGGTGAGACCTCAACACTCATTACAACTACCTGAAAGGACATTGTAGAGAGGCTGGTGCTGGTCTTCTCACAGGTCATTAGTGATAGAACAAGAGAGGATGGATTCCAGCTGCAACAGGGGAGGTTTAGAATGGGCATTAGGGAAAAAAAAATTCACAGAAAGTGTAGCCAGAGACTGGAACAGGCTGCCCAGGAATTTGCTAGTTACATCTAGTGTAAGAGTGCTCTGTAGAACACAAAATGAAGAAGTATGAAAAAAAAAAAAATATTTTTATTAAGAAACATCACAAGGGTATAAGCCAATACATCTTAAATATGTTACATTTTGTAAGGCACCATATGACATCTGATCTATTGAACACATGAATGGGATCTGTGAGGTCTTACACACTGTGTTCTGCCAGGGACTCCAGAGGTTGGGTTCCAAGCAGTTTACAAAGTGTGAAGTAAATTAGATGAATGCTGAAAACAGATTTTTCTCAACCTTGTGCATATTTCAGGTTGTTATCTTCTGAGTGTCTTTGGACAATGTATATTGATAGGCACAAATTCTTTGCTGACATACCATTGACAATATGGCATTAAAATAAATGTGAATTTGTATCCATTGCCTTAAGGCAGATGCATAATAGTTACTTGATAAGAACGTTGTGACAACTTGTACAGCACTCTTGTACAGTGTTGTCAAGCAAATAAAAGCTTTGCTTATGCCATAAGCATACTTGTTTATTCAAATAAATTCTAATATTCTATGCAAAATTATGTCATTCTTTTTCCTCCCAATGCAAATTTAAACTAACGAAGTTTCAAGGGACCCTACTAATGAAAAGAAGTACAAACTTTTCTCTGTCAGTTGAATCATCATCTTCAAAAGTTTTAGAACTTTGTTAGGTCAAAAAGCTTAGATACCAATTATCTTCCTTAAAAATGGTTCTGATGGTAACAATACAATGTAATACAATAGATATCACATTGCAATACATCAAACTCCTGAGGTGATCACTTCAGACTTATTCAAATAAACCTGTATGGAACAATCTTCAGTTACATCTGGGAAGGTCTGGTTTGAACTGATTCTGGGAACCTTTATTCTGTGAAAGGCCACATTAAGTACATGTGAAACAGCACAATTTTGCTGGGACAAGAATCACTCTCATTCCCACATCTCTTCATGATGATTCAAGACCATATTGCTTAAATAGTGGTTTATTTCCCACATCCAGCTGCAAAGGGGGAGCAGCTCATGCCCCTCTGCTTGTGCCTGCAGGCCAGTAATAACACAGATAGCCTTTAGAAACACTGTATGATCTTACCCTGTTTTGTGAATGCTTATGAAATGCTTTTGATTTCCTGGATTACCACGATAACTTAGTTGCCCAGAAGATAGAACTTTCCACTTCCCTTCAACTTATGCCTTATTTGATCTTACAGCCTTCATACAGTGGAAAAAACCCATATTTTTACTGGCTTAAGGGCTGTTCAAAATAAATGTCTCTCCAAACTGCTTATATTCTGGGACTCCCTTTTTCTTAAACAGGCAGAGACAACAGATGGGAACTTGAAGAGATTATCTGAAAAAAAAACCAAACAACAAAACCAACCAAAACCAAAACAACAAAATAACTTCTAAGCTTTGATTACTGAACAGATAAAGCCACTCTGATTTTTTATTTTGTATGGTTAAAAATAGAAGTACTCGCATCTTAAAGCTGTTTAAACCATGCCTTAACCAAAGGGGCCCAATTAAGCTTGAGTGTAATTGACTGCAGACTATGGATACCCTCAGTGTTATGGTATCTGCTTACATGAGCACTGAGTTTCACCCAGAGCATGTTTGGGGTGAGTAGGACAAAAAAAAGTTATTGTACACGAAATGTTACATGATGTCAATATACTGCTACAGCTTGTAAATTCACATGGATATGTATTATAAAAGATGTTTACAGCAGTAATGAACTCAAACAAGCACGTGTTTGCTGATATATACAAAAAATAGCAAGCCAGCTTGCTGGGTATTTGATTTCAAGGAGATAATCCCAGACAGTACTCTGAAGATTAGAGAGACAGGAGATAGGAAGCTGTGACAGGCTGGCAGTATCTGCCTGAAACACCATCCCCTATTAGCAGGTGTTGCTGCTGCTGGGAGCTGTTGCATAGGTTTTGCTAACACACAGGATGGTTTCTGAAGGCACAGAATATGTTGGATGTAGTTTTATAGAAAGTGGGAAAATGCACCTTTCAGAAAAGCTTAATTAACTACGTACTAAATACTTTACAAGATGAATGTTGGGCAAACAGAAGAAAACACACTTGAATTAGATGTTTCCTTTTATAGAGTTACATGCCATTTCAAGGCTTTTGAACTTCACCATTATTACTTTTAATGCTTTCAGACTCTGTGGTTTTGGCATTCCCCAGCACTACCATGTGTATGAAGATACAACTCGTTTCAACAGGGTTGCAACTTCAGGTTTTCTGGCCCCTATCAGACTGAGCATCCTGCTGCAGCTCTGTATGCTGGGTGGTTGAGTGGACAGGATAAAAAAGGTTTGCATTTCAAAGCCTACTTTGTGATTTTGTTCAAAGACCAATATTCCTTAGAAAATGTAATTGCCCTCTTTGTAATTGGAAGAAATGACATTTACTGACTTTGGGAAGGATTGTACCTATGCAACATTACTATGCTCATAATTTTTCAGGGAGTATGCTACTAGTAACAGGAAAAGTGAAGTGAGAACTGTGCTCAAAGAAATAATCAGTCTTTCTCTCGAAAACAGGATTGATCTGATTGCCCCCATCATTCTTCTCCTAAAACAATTAAAAGTCATAAAGGTACCCAGGAACCCTGGATGGAAAAATAGGAAAAAAAAAAACAACAAAGAAAACTTATAGAAATATGTAGATTTCCAAGAAAAGCACATTCTTCCCCATCTCTGGTTTTGTTTTGCTGTTGTTTATGTGTGAAAGTCTTAAGATGATCTTCATTCCATAAAAAGCATTTTTGTTGCTAGTTCTATTTACAATAAATATCTAGGCACATCTGTTGTCTCCAGTGCATCAATGTTCAATATTTAAACTAGCTCAATATTAAAAATTCCATTTAATGCTCCTAATCAAGGGTCTGCATATTTAATACCATTTTTGTTTCTTATTGAATTTTGTTAGCTCTAACATTTCAGCACAGAGGGAGTGAGTACCATCTTCTTCCAAGAGGCGTCCAGAATGCAGATCACATTTAAAAAACAAAGTAAAAATTAAATCTGATCTGCTTCTGGGAAACAACAGCTAAAAGCACATTCTGGAAGAGATTAATGCCTCCCAGGAAGGGAGATGAAAAAGAGCATTTATGCAGGCAGGCTTTGGTCTTTACTGGGAGTCTGTGTCACAGGTTGTGATTTCCCAGCTGAGACAGGCATCTGCTTGTGCCAGCACTCTGTGAAGTGTGGAGCTGCACCGTGGAAGGGAGGCAGTTAGAAACAAGCCTCCCAGGAGCAGAGCAGGGCACAGTGGCCAAGCTCTTGGTTTGCCTGTGAAGTACAAAGCAACAGCTGGGTACAGTCTCTCATCAAGTCTCCTTTGTGATTCGCTGCTCTTCCCACTGTATAACACAATGTGTTCAGCAGAGAGGTGCACCTCAGATTTTGGGGTGCTTTAGGGTATGGAATGTGGATGTACAGATAAAACAAAGCAGACAGGATCTGCTGCAGGCCTGAAGCAAGCTTTGACCTGGAGATAACATGCGATGCATGGAAACCTGGTAAATGGTTTCATCTGCAGTCAGTGGCAGCATTCCAAATGACTAATGGAAAGAAAAATCAAACCTTTCCCCCCGAGCATCCTATAACACAGCTTTTTCACAGTGGTGAGGAAAAGAAAGAATGCTTACCTGGGGACAAGCCTAGATCCCTTTGACTCTGCTTTAGTATGGGGTTTCTTTCATTAAAATGCAGATTTCTTCCTACAAATACTGACCTACACGATCAAACGTGAACTTCCATGAGATTAAATGTTTGCGGGCAGAAATTACATGTCTGCTGCTTTTTTTGACAAGCCTACCAATGGTTTGAGTGGCAAATAAATGATAATTTCTGTGTAATTTACAATGTAAACTGTAAACAAACCCAATGGAAAAAATACCTCATCTGTAAAAAAATAATAAATTCTTCAACTTCACAAGCTACTAATCCACAGCACATGAGAAAACAGCCTGACAACGCTCTAGGATTCCCTAAAGGATTTCTCATGTGGCTTTCTGTCCAATAACAATCATTCCAGTACCTGCAAGAAGCTCACAATCTGCTCCTACTAACATACCATCTCACCTTGCAAGATGTTAAACAAGAACAAAACATGTAATGCTGATCAAGTTGCAATTACATTTTTAATCGGCTCGCTTCATGTCCTTTGTCAACTTTCTCCATTCCAGTTCTTTCTGACCAAGAAGTAGAAAACTTTAAGCCTATTGAACTTATTTGTTTCTAACCACCTTAGAAAGGTAGTTGTAGATATGCTCAGGGAAGGCCTAAACTAGACTGAGGGATTGCAGGGAAGACTGAAACATTTTAAATATGTAGTAGTGAGGAATGTGTGATATAAGAATGTAATGGTAGGAATGAAGTTAAAGGAATTAATTGATAAATCAGAAGAAAAGCCAAGGATTAGCATCCAGAAGTCAACAAAAGATTATTATGCTAGTTCCACTGAAAACATAAATCAGCCCGAATACAATGACACGGTCATTGCCACAGCTTGTGAACCTGGATTAGCAGACAAAGAGGATACTAAATAATCTATTGACATAATGGATTAAATTTCAGTTGGACTTTTATTTATTCCTTTTTAAAAAAAAAGTTTTGGAAGTTTTTAATTCTTTTGATAACATTTAAAAACAATTTCTATCTTCTTTTGACGAGTATCTCTCCATTTTAAAAAGCTTTAATGCATTTTCTGATGTGATTTATCTCACGTGCCTTATTCTAAGGTGCAAAGTATTTCAGGAAAAGGCCGAAATGGCTCCTTCAGAGTGGCAAACAAGCCGTTATGCGCACAGGAGGAAAAACATCCATTACAACACCAACCGGGAAGGGCGAGGAGGGAAGATGGTTTGAAAACGCGCATAACGCAGCGCAGAGCTGCGGAGCTCAGCAGGTGAGGACAGGACCTTCCCTCTCCCGGAGCGGAGAGTCTGCCCGCAAATACCCGCTGGCAGCGCCAAGGGCGGCCGCCGCCGCCGTCACCGAGTCCCGCGGGAGCCCAGGAAGGCTTCCCGCACCTCACGGCGGTGCCCACTCGTTGCGGTTCCCAGCCCGGGGTCGGAGCGCCCGACCCGCGTTGTCCCGGCCTGGAGCCCCTCTCCGGTGATAGCAGCTCTCCGCAGAGGTCCTGAGACCGGAGCTGGACTAGGGAGTCCCCTCGCCCCGCAGCGGCCGGAGTACGCGGCTTCGGGAGCCTCAAAGCGGCGGCCGGGGGTGGCGGTGCGGGGCGCGCCTCCCAGCCCGCGCCGTTGCTAAGTCCTCTGTTGGCGTCCCCGGGCAGGGAGACAGCGCAGGCCGCTCCCACCGCCAGCGGCCGGGGGGGGAGACCGGCGGCTCAGCACTGCCGGCCCCCGCCGCCCCCAGGACCGCCGGCCCCGCTCCGCGGGCACCGCCCGTCCCTCCTCAGGCGTCTTTCCGCACGCACCTGGGTGGTAGGAGCCGTCCGCCCCGCCCCGCCTGGCCGGCCACCGGCAGTGCCCCCTTTGAGAGGAATGGTTTTTCCCAGCTCCCCACCGTAACCTCCCGCTCCTCCTCCTGCGAGTGCCCGGCTCGGCAGGCGTCGGCTCGGATGCTGCCGCCTGGGAGATCCCCGCCGCGCCGACCGTGAGGCGCAGCGCGCTCCGCCCGGCCCGGCGCCGCCCGGGAGGACCGCGGTGGTCGAGGGCCTCCCATTCGCCACCCCGACAGGTAAACGATAAGCGCTCGCCCCCTCCGCCCGCGCTTCGCCTGCCCCTCTGCCCGCCGCCTCCCCGCGCCTGCGGGGGACACGCTGCCGTCGGCGGTGGCGCCGTCCCCGGGGAGAGGCGGCCCGTCGTGATTCAGCATCGCCGCCCGCGAAGGAGGGGAGGCGGGGAAGGGCAGCCCTGCCCAGCCTGGGGAGCTGTGGGTGCCGGGCAGCAGGCGGGAGTGCTCAGCGGGGGAGACGGACGGGCCCATTCCCGAGCTTGTGCCGGAGGGGGGTCTGTCACCTGCTCGGGGTGATGCTCCGCGACGGGAGCTCGGGGAAGGGCAGCCAGCCCCCTCTGCTTCCCGGGTGTCCTGCCCGAGGGCGTGCGGAGAATTGCTATCCGCGGCACCAGCCCCCGGTCTCGCCGCCCTCACTCGGGGCAGCGGTGGCCCCCGGGACCGGGCAGTGCTGGGGTGCGGGCGGGACCGCGCGGTGCCGGCGGGCAGCGACCCCTTGGGAACTTTCGTGACCGCAGCGGGCAGCCGTCGGGTTGGGAGTGGAGGGTAAGTGCGTGCGGTGCCGTGTGAGGAACAGGGAATAAGGAGGCGTTTCGGGATTAGAAGTATTAATTCCACTCTTCCCCCCCCCGCCCTACAATTTTCCATGCCGGGTCCATCATCGCTGCAGGTCGTATCGCATGTACGGCCAGCTCTGTTTGAAACAGTTCAGGGTAAAATGGGATAGTCTGTTGGCGGTGATATCCAGTGGAGGCTGAAATATAGAACATGTTAAATCTCTGGAGATGAAAGTCAAATATCTTCCTGTGTGTTCTGTGCTTAGTTGGAAGTCCATAATCCGTGTCTTTTAATTTATTTATTTTTAATTTCTGCTGTTGAAAAGACATGTAATTGTAAGCAAAAGGGAAAAAGTAATTGGTGCTGGTATTCTACTGTATTGCTGAACTCTGTGAAACTGACCTAAGTTCTCAATACTGAGATTTTGTGGCTTTCTTATCTATTTGCAGTCTGAGTACCAAAACTAGATTTTATTACTTCTTAGAAAAACCCTAAAGCAACCAAGCATCCATTCCCTCGCCCCCCAGGTTCAGTGTACTCTTCTGCCTAAATCCTTTGCTAGTTTTATGTACCAGGGTGTTAGCACCCGTCTAACACTTGAGAGAAATCCTCCTGGTTGTTGTCACAATTGAAAGACTAGAAGCACATTTCTGTGTGGGAATTGTCCCCCCAGTTCTATGGAGGATCTCAAAATGCACAGTGAGTCGGCACCAGTAGAAGCTTTTGCTCCTGTTTTCAGTACTGGGATGTAGCTTTTTAGTAGAAATGTGTCAATGCTCCTTTGAACAAAAAATGCCAGCAGTCATTATGTCATGGGTTTTCCTACATGGTGAATAAATACAAAGTCTACGCTGACACTTGGAAGTAGTATTTTTGTAACCAGATTCTCTGAAGACAAATGTTACAAAGTTTTAGAAAATTACTGACTTATTTCATAAAAATAAATCATAAAAAGGTTAGTCTTTTTTTTTTTTTTTTTTCTTGTATGTTTGTTTTAGAAAACCACCCTCTTTTTGTATTTTCGGTGGCTTGGATGCATTCCACATATTTCTGAATGAATCTGTCCACCAATTTGGGGGTGTTAGAAGAGTCCAGGAGATGAAGCCTGTCAGCAGTTATTGGGTAACTATTCCAGTAATCTAGCAATTGTTTTAGTAACCTGAGGCTCAGGTTTGCAATCAAATAAGGGTTTGTTCCCACACTCGTCCAAAAGGTGACAGGGTTAAACTGGCAGCTGAGATTAAGTCATGGCCAAGTCTGAAGAACTGGGAGATGAATTGGTCAACAAGCAATTAGACACTATACCATGTTGCAGCCTTTTGTACAGTCAGGATATTTGCAAAGATCTTTATAATACTGTATGTTGATGATTAAAGCCATAAATGTATTTTTGTCAGACTAATGTTGACTGACAAATGTGCTCGCTCTGAATTGTCAGCATCAAAAAAGATTGAAATATTTCTTGATTTGAATCTCTTAAGTTTTAAAAATCTCTGTAGGATACATATGGAAAATGAGTAATTTCTTTAACTTCCACACTTTCTAGTGTTCTGGAATTTTCTGTTTCTTTTTTCTTCCTTATGTTTTAATGTTGTATTAAGGAATGCTTTTGCATTTAATAGATACTTGCAGATGTCTTACACAAATTGAGAACACGTTATTAAGAATTGAGATTCTTAGAAAACCAAGAAAATTGAAATGGAATCATAATATCTGAAAGAGAAGCATTGATAACATTTTTCAAGCTGTCTTGCATCTACTTCTATAAAGTGTCTCCTATCTCCAGAAATGCGTGTAAGATGTTGCATGATAATTTTTTGATTTGTGAGTCACTAAAGTCTTTGCTTTGTGCTATAATTTTATCAGTGTAAAGACTATTGAAACCAACAATGTTTGTTTCTCATGTCTGTAAGTTTCTCCAAGCCTTCAGAAGATTTGGAATATTATTACTGCCTCGAAGTGTTGTGACTTTTGGGCCAAACCTAAATCATAAAGATGTTGAATTGTGTAGACAGGCTTTGTATGACTCCCTGAAGAAGATGAATGCTTGTCAGTCATTTTGATGAAATATTTCTGTCCACCAGAGTTGACACCATGACTCTGGTACGATCTAAGCAGGGAGGGAACAGTTGCATTTTCCTAAAAGAGGGCTGGAGTCTGTATGAAGATAGTGGGAGTTCATTCACAGTTAAGAGAGTTCATTGCAAGTGCCACAGCACACATACTGGAGGATATTGGCTGAATTTTAATTTTCCCTTGTGAACTTTAGCCTCAGATTCACTTTTATTTTCTACACACCTAAGAAGTTAACTGGGGCTTTTTGACTTCTGGCAGTAGCGTTCAGATGGCCCTTATTAAACACGAGGAAGCTCTTTAGAGCTCCATCAACACTTGCCTTAAACCCTGCCAGAAAAGTACTTTGCAACTGCATTATAGCTTCCTTTAAAGTTTTCTGGAACCAATGAACTTTTTTCAACATTAATATTTAAAATACTAATGTATTCTAAATTTAGAATGGAATTTGATGTCTACTACACTGATGGGCAAGAGAATCGTGTGATTGAGAATGGGAGAAACAAGTCTTGGTGAGATACTGAAGCAGTCACAGGTAGCAGGGCAAATCTTCCTGTTCCAAAGTAGCATCCCTCTTAAAGCTAGAAGCTCTTTTGAACCAGGAGGTTCCACAGTGCCTAGGCCTACTGGATACCCTTCTTTGTGGTGGGGGATGCAGGATTCTGCAGGGGTTAAAGTCCTAGCTTGGTGCTTGTTCCAGTGTTCTTCCTTGTCTTCTCTGTTAAACACTCATGCAGCTGAACAGAGTAGTTTTAAATTACTACCACAGTAATTTAGTCTGATTTATCAACATTTTTTCTCTTGCCTTGAATTACATATACCAGAAAACAAGCTCTAACATAATAGAATAAATATTTTGTTCTGTGTTTTAAAGGACTGAATTGAAGCAGGTGTAATGATTCTTGCCTTCAGTATCAGTTTCAACCAGAATACAGGATCTCCAAAATGAAGACAAATGTAGACAGTTGTAATTTTTTTCCCCACAGTGCTAAAAATATAAGTTCAAGTAGTTTAAAATGTAGATATTCATTTTAAAAGTATCTTTGCTTCAAAGGCAATATTTAAGAATATAATCACTTTTTATTCTGATGAGCATTTATCACCACAGAAATGGTGCTTGCTTTATGGACAGCCCTAATTAACAATAATAATGAAAGAAATACAAAAGAACATTCTGATTTAAACTTGCTTTTCACTTCTCTTTGTCTGGAGTGAGTGACATGGCAGTTCCCACTTATGCTTGGATTTGGTTTTGGAAGGATTCCAGACTGGAGTCTAATACGCACCACTGCTTAAGTGCACCTTAGAAGGCTATATTACTGTTACTTGATAGAAAAACTGACAGCCTGAAAGGATGGGAGTGCTTTACACTGCTGTTCAGAAGCCCCTTCTGGCCAGCAGTAGTTACAGAGTGCTAACAGTCTCTCTTAAGAAGGAAAAAAGACTAAATCCACTTTTCTTATATAAGTGCTACAGAAAGAATTGAGTAGGGCGTGGGCTTCAGTTAGATGTGGTGATGTGTTGACAGGTTGATTTTCATCCTTGCTTAGTAGCAAAATGCTAAATATATTCTTCTTTGGTTACATTGAAGTATGTTTCCTTCCAACCATGTCCTTGGGTTGACATGTGTTTGTTTTATTTTTAGCACTTGAAAACCAGCACAGTAATATCCCTATAGGGTGCAGTGGAAGCACTGGAGTATAGCATGAAAAAATGAAATCAGATGCTTAATACTGAGTGAGCCTATGCAGGTGAAGACACAAGGATCTAGATACTGTTTGTGACCACACACACACAAAAAGAGTGAACTGACAGGGCAGAAGACTGTGAGATTTGATGGGGAAATTGCTCTTGTTTGCTTGCTCAGGATGGACTTTTCTTCAAAAATAAAAATCTATGTGCTGGAATTCTGCTTTTTCTTTGCTTTTGTGGGTGGTGGTCATGTGTTTAGTGTTCCAAGCTTATCTTGGTGGTGTGGGGAGATGGGAGAAATCTGCTAAAACACTTTGTATTAATTATTAATGGAAGAGATCTGAAAGATGTTCAATTTATTCACCCAGGTTTTATTACATTTTATTTCTTGATGCTTTTTAGAGGCATATAATATTATCCTAACTTTTTATCTTTATGTCAACCTGAAGTCTTTGAAGGACTATAAGTTACTAGTGATCATTAACAGTTAGGCATTAATTTGAATACAAGATTTTTTGCTTAAAAATGAACATGAGTGATATGAGAACATGACTTAGGTACTCTTTGTACCGCTTCAAAAATGGAAGCATTTACTGAAAAGAATGTTTCTGAGGATGGAGAGGGTATATTCAGTAAGTAAAATTACTGAAGCATTATTGCCTGATGAGACAGGAATCAGTGCTGCTTTGGACTGTTGCGAGGTCAATATAAAGCTAGATTTGAAATTCTGGACACTGGTTGATGAATGATGCAGTTAATGACACCAAACAGTCACTTTAAAAAGCCTTTATGTTACCTACCTCTGTTGCCCTTAGGTATGAAGAGAAAAGGACGTTGTGGCCTTCTGCCAAAAGCAACACTCAGCAATGCAAACACATATAGGAAACAAGTCTTGATATTTTCTGAGGAAATGAAACAAAGTTTCTGAGAGATGAAAATAAAAAAGAAGATATATTATTGTGAGTGGGTGTTTAGGAATGTCTGATGCAGAGTCAACATGCCATTTAGTTTCATTGACAAAGAAGAAAAGCCTCTGAGTCAGTCGTGGGCATGCATGCCTGACACTCTTCCAGCTGCTTGAGGGTATTGGATGAATGGTCCAGTCCAGTCTGACTCTTTACAGTAGCTGGATGTAAGAAAATTGGAACCAAGACAGTATGAGGAGACATGGGAAAAGTAATCTGTGGGAGAGGAGATGTCCAGATTTTACTCCCAATTTTATGCTTCCTTGGGAAATTCTCAGTTGTTTGCACTGAGTTTCCTCCTATAATTTCCTGCTGTTTCAAAGTCACTGGACTCATCTCTTCTTCCACTTTGGAAGATATATCTGTCCAGTCATGGCTCAAGCGGGGGCCTTAATCCTTGGTGGGTTGAGTGGGGCTTTTTGGGTCATTTTTTGTTTAAGTAGAGTGAGATTTTCATGCTGAGTAACTTGGATGGGATTCATCTCACCAATGTTTATGCGTTTGCGAGCCAGATACCTTCAGCTGCCTACGCTGACAGTATGTGGGCTGGCTGTGAAGGCAGTCCAGAGAAACCAGCTCAAAGTCTGCACTGTAGGGCTCTACAGCCAGTCTTGTGTCTTTGTATTTGAAGAATAAATGTGCTTGAAATGTCATCTGTGGAGTGTTTTTCCCTACTGTTTTGTGTGAAACGGAGAACCATATTTCTTAAGACCTGAGGAAAATAGCAACAAACTGTGGTACAACTATTGGATTTTCAGAGACTTATTTATTTGTACTTATGGTGCAAATAGGCACATTTGTTTGATTTTTCTATTTCACTTGAACAGGCAAGGAAGAGAGACATTCTCTGTGGTTCAGAGAGAACATTTACTCAATTCATAAACTAAGTGGGGAGGAAGTAAGGGGGAGTAAGGGGGAAAATCTTTTATTTATTGTAGCCTTTGCACTTCCATCTCCCAGCTTCAATCAACTGGAAGGCTGACACTACATCTAGTAGGACTGTAAATATTTTATCTGAATATATCCTTCTCCATCTCAGAATCTGTCTCTCCATAGACATCTTGGTGGGACAGGTGTGACAGTAGTGGTGGAGTTGGTCCTGTCTGGCACATGGGCTTGGCTTCTGTAAAACTGACACAAGAGAATGGAGCGCAGTTGATTTATTCAGAGTTTTCTCTTTCCTCCCTGCCCTCTCATCCAAACACTGGGAGAAGAAATAACCCATTGGAATGAATGAAATAGTTTTCCAAACCTTTTATTGTCAGATCGTCTCTGTAGTTTGCAGCCCACCCATATCAAATTGTACTGAACTGGCAGATTAGACCAATCTTTTCTTTGTGAAAAAGAAAAATAATGTGACAAAGTCATCTTGTGAAATGTTGTCAGAAAACAGTTTCACATTGACATAAATTTACATTGTAAAGGAAACAACCATATTTAAGAAAGATTAACTGTTTCAGAATACTATAGAAATAATTATCCCAGGAAAGGAAGCAACATTTCTCTTTACATCACTTCACTTAATATTTTATTTGATTTAAAAAATACAACCTTATACACTGTAATCTTGGCTTCACTGAAACCAAATGGAATTGATTTCAAAACCCAAATCTCACTGAATCATAGAATATTAGATTGGAAAAGACCTCAAGGATCATGTGTTCCAAAGTTTCTTGGGAAAATCACAGTACAGATGAGATGACCCAACATCCCATGTAGCTGAATTTACCACTCTTAGAGTGGAGATTCTACCAGTTCCCTCGGGGGGATTATTCCACTGGATGATCTTCCTTTTAAAACATTTTCTTCTTGTATCCAATTGGAATCTCCCCAGGATCCTCCTATACTCAAGGCTGAACAAACCCAATTCTTTCAGCCTTTCCTCATATGGCAGCTTCCCAGTCCTTTGATCATCTTTATGGCCCTTCTCTGGACCCTTTTCAGTTGTCTGCATAGTTTTTCCTATAGTGGGTCCAAAACTGGACACGGTTATTCCTGGTGTGGCCTGACCAGCACTGAATGAATGGGAAAAGGCTGGAAGAGAATCAACCTTTTTTTCTTATAGCAAATTGTGAACTATTCATCTTCTTTAGCTTACTGCTCTGCCACTGTTTTGTGTTATGGTCCTGACCTCTTTATTCTACATTTAGAGGATTCAATGTTCTGGTTACAGTACCTCATGTCTCTGGTGTAACTCCTTCCCAGTCACTGAGTCATTTTCTGGTTTTAGATTGTACTTTAGCTTATTTTTATCACTAAATCCTACTGACTTGCTTCCCACAGCTCTTGTCACATTCCAAGTAAAGCAGGAAATAATGCTTTCTTTTCTTATAATGTGTACTGCACCCTTCTCTTTTCACCCAAACCACAGGGCAAAAATACCCAGAAAGGGTTAAGAAAGCTCTCTAAAAAGTGCTGGGGAGAGGCTACATGGGAAGGAGCTGCTGCAGCAACACATCTTTCCCTGGTGTACCAGCACTGCCTGAAACTATATCAGATACCAATTATTGATAGAAAAAAAACTGTTTCCAGGAGGCTGACTCTTCAGATAGTGTCAGCAATGCAACACTAACAGTAAGTGATTTCATTTTGCTACTACTGCTGCAGAATTATTTTAAATCTGTTTCTGTGTCAGTGGGAGGTCCTGGTATGATTGTTTGTTCTATACTATGTAATCTTGTCAGTTAAATCCATGAAAAATAAATATTTTACACTCCTCAGTAATTTGTATGCAGAAGAATTTGGTATATTGTCTTGTCATATGCTGCTGCTGAATTGTTTGGATTGTTTGTTTTGTTTTTTCCCCCCTACTATTGCTCCCTGTTGCAGATTATGTTAATTGAAATACCTTCAGTTTGAATGCTTAGGCATTCTGTCCACCATATATATATTGGAATGAGTTCTTTTTGCTCTCTTTCTCTGTTTTTTATGCTCTTTCTTATCCATCCTTGAATTCACAGTTTATCTTTCCTTATAGTAGAGAACTAGATTCAGGAGCATCTTCTGAATACAGTAAATCTTGATCCTTTAGCTGGACAAGACACACTTCTGGAGCACAGCATGAAGCTTTTTCTGTGGTGATATATCTATATAACACCTGAACAGTAATCCCTGTTTCTGAACCTGTGAGTCCTACATCAGCTGTGAAATACAAAGCACTGCCTCTAGACAGCCAAGCAGTTCAGAAAGTGATACTTGAAGCTTGTAATCTTTATCAAGAGAGAGAGAAATTCAGAGGCAGCTCAGTTGCTTTTAGCTGTAATCTCTACAGTGATGAAGGTTCAATTTAAACGGACCGTGGTTTTTACCCCTGGATGAGACATGGGTTGGTTTTGTTACCAAAGGAGTCTGTCTTAATTATATTCCTGGGTTGTGCCACCAGTAGGGCTGTTATAGAACCGAAATACTACAGTATAAAGTTCACAAAAGTCAATAGAAATCACTATATTTAATTTAGTGGACCACAGAGGAGATCCAGTTACACATGACTTGATCTCATTTACACTATAGACTTCAGACAAGTTTTGTACTTTGTATACAAGCAAGCTCAGGAGTTGTGGGATAGAAGAATGGACAATGGAATGGGTTAAAAACCAGCTACACAACAGAGCCCAAAGAGCAGTGACCTGTGTATTTGACTCAATTTGGTGCATTTATTTTGTTCTATCTCTGGTTATGAGGTAAATATTATATGCCCTGGCTACAAAAAAGTCTTCCATATTATGAAGGATGTGTTATGTCTGAGAAATTTAGAAGCACAAGACAGTAAACATTGTAATTTTCAGCCTAAGATAGTATGATGATGAAAAAAATGAATGTGTTGATAAGTTTGCAGTCATGTTATATTTTGGTGTTGGTGTGTGTTGCTAAAACATAATAAGAAATGAATGTATTTGTTTCTTTTGTATATTTGAAAACCAGTTAAGTTTGCAGACAGTTGACTGTCTAGCTTATGCCTTTCAGCTTCATTAAGAACCAAACTTTAAAAAAAACATCTCAGAAAGCACTGAAAAATCAAATTGAGCCCTGCTCAATAAGTTGAATATCCCACTGCTCTACCCTCTGGCCGAGGACTTTGATTTCAGTACATTTCTCAAGTGTAGCTCTTCACCAACACACAATGACTTTTTTTAAAAAAACCCAAGCAACAAACCAAGCACACACTCCAGAGTCAATTGCTTTTAAGTGTTGCTTTTGGGGAGTTGAGCAAAATGGATGAGAACAGGACTGACTTTGATATTGTTCCAGACTTGGAACTGTGCTGCTGCTGTGATTAAAGTCATGAAGGCAAATAGGCATATTTAGGGCAGTTATCTCTGCAGCTTTTGGAATTATTTTAGAAGTTATGATGCCATTGTCAGTATGGTCTCTGTAGCTCAGAGGCAATATGCAATTACTCTACAAATAAACTGTTCAATACTACAGGGTTTCGCCAGTAATGCTGTACTTACCATTCAGAAGGTGCATTGTTCTGATCCTAGGAGTTGAAGCATATCCCGGATAATTAATTTTTGTTGAATATTCTCATGTTTTGTTCTTTTAAGCAAAAATTAAAGCTGGTATGTATGAAGTCTGATGCACTTATTTTTTCTTGTTTTGAGTATTCAAAATATTCTATGTAGGCTCAATATTTAAAATGTTAATTTTCTAAGCTTTCTGACTATATGCTGTATTTCCCTACAGGTAGGCAGTAGATGCACAAAATATTCCTATAGAAGGATACTGGAGTGTCATCTCCAGTGAGGGTAGTGACTCTATTTAGATCCCTTGTAATGGATAAAAATATTGTGAGACAGAAGGCGTGGAAGCAATCCAGCCTTTTAAAGGAGTGTTTATAAATCGGGCTAATTCCTGTTAGAGAAGCTTCTGAGGATTTGCGTCCTTTTGAAACTGCTGATTTAATCCTGTTTTCATTTACAAAAAATATTTTCAAAGCAGTGATACCCTACTGAGCCCCAAGTACTAAGCTGAAAGGAGGAAAGCATGTTTTTGCTGAAACATTTTGTAGGTGCTGGAGTTTCTGGCTGGGTTTTCAGCAGTTTGTAAATTATTACTAGCAGTGAGTGTCGATACTATAGGCTGACTGTGAATATTTCTGTCATTTACTTTTTACAGAGTAAAAAATATGTCAGAGTCAGTAAAATATTAGAGGTCTACCAACCCTCATACAAGCATATGAGTGTTCCAAGCGGAGATGAGCAAAGGGATCCATCGTGGCAAGTGTCACTACAACATGATAAACAGTTTGGTGATCATGTAATAGCATCTTTCTCATAATTCTGTGATCACAAAGACTTTGAATAGATGTTTTCTGTGAGTGCACTTGGTAGATTATTTGAGGCTTGATTTTTTTTTAATTTTTTTTTTTGTTTGCACATGAGGTGCTGAAACTGCAGGGTAATGTCTGCCAATTTATATTTCGGGCTGCTGTGGGAATGTCATCCTTGTTGCTAAACTAGAAAGCATTGCTATGTGGCAGTATGTGAATTGGAGTGATGTCATCCTCAGAGTTGTGGGCCACGTGTGGTCACTGCGGTTTGCAGCTAGAGATGCTGAAATAGCATGAATTGTAGGTCTCTAAAATGAGGTGAAATGAGGCAGCCTTGATATGGGGCTAAAGTGTGATTCTTATGATGCAGAGAGGTCTGTGGAAAGTATTTTAACCATATTTGTGTTGTATGCTGGAACTTGAGGCTGTTTCATACCCACTTGAAGCAAGGGAGGGAATTTTGTGTGAGAGGAAATTTTCTAAAGATAGCCTTTTTTTTTTCCCTTCCTTTCCTTCTCCAAGACCCTTAGTAAATCTCCCCCAAGGGATATTTATAATACAGTGAATCATTGCAAATATATCAGCTTCATTAAAGGATGAGTGGGTTTTTTTTCTGCTAGGCAGCTATGCTGATAATATATAATATTATTAAATCCTCCTGTCTTGTAGATCCCTAAGATTTCTAGTTCTTATTAGATAAATAAATCTTTTGATAAAAGAATGATAGAAAAAGAAGTATTTTACTTCCAGCAGTGGTTAGTGTCTGGTGTATACAGTTTAAAGCATGCTGTGGTACATGTTGATGTATGTTGACATGCAGTAATGAGGAGCATGGCTGGCATGCTGCAAAGTCAAAAACAGAGCAGAGACATTGCCACAGGTGCCACAATGGAATTCCTCTACTTACTCTCTTTTGTTTGCCCTTTCCCCTGCCAAACCCCCACTGTTCATGTAAGACTTCAGTAGCACTATCACACATGATCATCCCTACAGCATCTTCTCATCCCTGTTTCTTTTACTCCAGCCGTGGCTGTCTCCCCTCCAGGAGTGCAGCAGTTCAGCAGACAGTGTGGCTGCCTGTGCTCCTGGTCCCCAGGCCAAACCAAACAAGGGCCTGGCCTGGTTTGAGTGAGAACAGAACTAATTCTGGTCACTGATTTTACTGTTCAGCTCAGTTCTTCTAACTAACTGCACTGTCTGAAGTCAGCAGCCTGGTTTCCCAGGCAGTGTCTGCTCCCAGCAGTGATAACACCCCATGATTAGAGTTCGTACCAAGGATTGGTGTGCAGACCAAGGCCACTGCTGGATCTTATGGACCACAGTGGGGGGTGCAGAAAGTGAAAGACAGCACCTGCAGGGAGGAGCAGCCAGGACAGGTGACTCCAAACTGACCAGTGAGGGATTCCATCCCATAGATGTCATATCCAGTATATACAGCTCTGGGATCTAGAGGGTCTCTAGGCTCTTGGCATTGTTGTTGGCATTCCTTTGTTGTTGTTCTTCCTCTCTTGGGGGGCTCTACCACCTAGAGTACCAAGGAGGACTCTGTCCATACTGCCTTTGATCCTGATTGGTCTGTTCCTGAATCTGGTGCCAGAATCCAGCTCCTGAACACAGCTTCTGCCTGGGACACTCCTGGTGCCTGTTCCAGAGCATCAGTGATGGTGATGAAATTACCATCAGGGGGCTGGGTTTGGTACTGGTTTTGTACATATTTGTATATATTCCTTTATTATTTTTATTAAGGATGTCCTTATTTCCTTTTCTAATTGCACAGTCTGTTTCCCTTATTCCCTTTATCTGCCCCTTTTTGGGGAGGGAGGGGGGGTTAACAGAGAACATCAGTTCTTGCTCTGGGGGCTGGCCTGACCCCAAACTGTGGCAGGGTCCTTCAGCTGGTTATTTTAAAGGAAATGATTGATTTGAGGTGACAGGGTGGTAGGTACCATGGCACTCAGCTGTTGCTTGCAAAGCTGATGTGGCCAATGCACTCTAACACAGCACATGTTTCTAGGTTGAAAATGCCTACATTGCTCCAGTGCTATTTTAAATGAAGGTGGAATGATTGTTGGTGTTGCTGATGTAGGTAGCTACAATAAATAGAGATGAGCTTCCATTTGGCTGGGCTGAGAGGAACTGACTGTGCCCAGGGACTAGGAATACTTTCTGTTCTAGAATTCTGAAACACTGTCCTGCTGATAGATTTATGGTGTTATCAACACTTACTGAAGCAGAGAACAGGAGTATGAGACCTATGCACTGTCTGTGCTTTTTGCTGACAGAGAATAGAACATTAAAACTGATAATTTTGTAGCAGGGAGTGATGCAGGTATATATTCTCCGAAATTATGATTGTACTGTCTAAAAGCATGATTATACTTTGGGTTGTTTGAGCTATTTGGTCAATATTTTTCCTTACCATTATGAATGCTAAATGATGTTTACTAAAAGTTCTTCACATTTTATTTATTAATTACTGATTTGTAAGTCATACAGGCTCTTTTCACTTGCCTTGTTCAGTTAATTTATTTCCTGTGTTTTACTGAACAAGAAAAAGGTTGAAGCATTGTACTTCTTATTGTAGTTTTCTAATTCTGTCTTGATTTCGTTGGTGGCCCTCTCAATACTCAGAACACAAGTATGAAACTATAGTACTCAATTTGATAACAGTCTGAAATATGTTATCACATTAGAAAGGGCTTTTGAAGGGTGAGAATGAGCCAACAGATAGTCACGTTGTGTGCTCTGCTATGAAAGGCACTTCAGAGGTCATTTTTTAAAGAGAAAATCAATCTTCAGCTTTGAAAGCTTTGACATTGATTTAAATTTCGCCAAAGATTTGAAGGATTTTCCTTGTGGAAAATGGATGAATGCAAAAAGCAGCAATATGGCTTCAATACAGCCCTGAAAAGACAAAAAGCAGCCTCTCTGCCCCATTCTAATCTCTGTATATTGTGAGTAGGAAATGATGAATTCCTGTGAAACTCTTAGGTGTGACACTTCCACCATCTCAACAGCTTCCAGTACATTTCCTGTTTTCTGAATCAGGGATATGTACTTGCCACTGCAGAGACATTTTGTGATAATAAAGTGAAGTAACTCAAGCCAAAAGTGTGAAGTGCCAAGCCAGGAAAGGCCAACAGAAAATCTCCCATGATCAGTGACTGCAGAGCTCCTGAGGCTCTGTGCCAACCATAGCCTGGTTTAGTTTTGGTAGTTCAGAAAAAACTCAGAGGTTGCAGAAATGCTGCCCATTTGGATAAACAACTGCAGAAAGCTGTTTACAGAACTGCACAATTTAAAAAAAAAAACCAGTGTAAATCATGCTATTTGTATTCTTGTGTAGCTTGTAGCTGTCCATTTAGCAAATCAAACACGTGAGAACTCTGTACATTCACTTTATCTGAAAGATCTGCTGAATAAGCATCTCAGCTCACTTGATGGTGAGAGTGAAGGGTGTTTAAATGAACAAATTTCATTTGACTTCAGAGTATTTTGAACCAAACCCTGGCGTGTATGCTTTTTAAGCCAGCTGACAAGCTGGCTTTTAAAAACAAGCTTATCATTTTGACACATTGAACCTGAAAAGCAGGATTGCTTTTTGCACTTAATTTCTCTGTAAGAGTGAGAACTTGCTCCAGATTACTCTTTTAGCATGTTACAAAAAAACTGCTCAGCTGTGCTTGCTTGTGGCAGGAACACTTCAGTATACTTTTTGTCAAGACATAATAGAAAATATTGTGAAAGGGTAGAGGCTTTTAATTCTGCAGTTTAATTACTGCAAATTGTTATTACTTTGCTGTTTGAGGGTGGTGCTGAAAAATTTTTTCTCTATTGTAATTTTTGATAATGTCTTAATCTCATTGCGAACCTGCATTTCATAGCTTCATTCCACATCACCAGTAACATATGGTTTTGTAAAACCATAATATATAGCAGACCCCTCACTATGGTGTATCCAGACTTTCACACTTTTGAGATCTAAGGAAGCAAAAAGCCCTGAATTATTATATAGTTTACATTGAAAAAATCAGAACCCAGATGTTTGCTAGATCAGTGCTCTGAAGGCTTTCACTTCTTTCTTTGAAATTTTTATTAGCATTTTCCAGCTAACTGGGGGAGTGGGGATTGCAGCCTGGTGTTGTCCTTCCACCCCTGTGGTCCTCTGCCAAGTTCTGTAACTGTATCCCATGTGTCTCCATTTCAGAGTGAAAGCTCCTTATGTCAGGAGCTTTGTGGATTTCTTCCCAGCTACTGTGCATTTCCAGGCACTTTTGACAGCACTGAGTAAATTGCACTAATGGGCTCAGAGGAAAGCAGTCTGCTGGATTTAAAACCTGTTCTAAAATATTCCACTGCTGGGGAGTGGTTCTTTGTGCACAAAGAATGCAGAAAGTGAAAATAGAACGGGCAGTCCAGTTTTTGTGGCATTTCACCTAGGTACATAGGAAGACCCTTAAGAATTGTTAGTTGTCTTCGAGAGGTCTTGTTGTACATCCCATGGCTTAAGATCCAAAGTCACATTATCAGGTCATATATGCAGAGTGAGGCAGAGGCCCATGGAGCTCTTCAAACTGGTCACCAGTAGTGTCACAGAAGCTAGAAAGGTGAAAGAAGTTCCCATTAAACAACAGAGCATTGAGTGATACTCAATGATTGAGTGATGTCTCTGCTTTGGAGCATGGACTATTTGGGTAGCTGATTCTACCATTCTTAATGCTTAAATCCATTAGATTAAATCTATTTTAAATGCACATTTACAATCTAGTCTCTCTTTGTTAGGCTACATCTTACATCAGAGTGGTTTCATAGTTACTGGTAGGACCCATATTAGCTTGAAGAACATCATTGACTTGAGTGTTCTTTGGGATAGTTTCTCAAGTTGCCTCAGTTTATTTTAGGTTTAAATTTGAGTCCCTCTTCTCTGTTTTGATCTGATAAATGCAGCCTTTTTTTTTGGGAGGGGGATGCTTATCCTTGGGGAATAAAAGAAAAAAGAAAAAGGATCTGCTGAAAATTCCTCTTCAGAGATTAAAAATAATCTTTTCAGCTCCACACTTTATCAGGATGTAAAGAACATGAAAGGCAGAGGTCACTTGTGAGAAGTATGGAGCAAATAACTTGGGAAATTATAAAGGGATTTGTTAAAAAATATTTCTCTATAATCTAGATCAGAAGAATATTTTTCAGGCAATTTTATAAGTTCTTACAATGCAGTTAATTTATGTAACAGCAAAAAATACTCCTAATTTTAAATTTTCTACAACATATTACAACTTGTTATCAAGGAAACATGGATCATTTCATTAAATATGAAACCCCACTGTCCCTTGCTCTTCACCCAAGCACCTTTGTACCCTTCTCAGACTGTTCCCTTAGATGGACTCAAACACCTGCTCTGGCCCTGTCTGTCTGCAGCAGTACCTTTTCTAGCAGGAATACCTTCCTCTCACTGGCCCTGAAGGAAAAAAACAAACCCTTCTTTTTGTTTTTACTTTTGTCTCTTTCAGGGACAACATCATTGTGCGCAATGTGTCTCTATTGCAGGCTCTCTCACACCTTTGCCAGGAACAGCAAAGATAACATCTCATCTTTTTTTTTTCTTTTTTTTAAAAAAGAAAACCTTAGAACACTTTTATTCAAAGTTCTTGTTTGTATAAGAATGTGCTAACCTGGTGAGAATGCATTCACTTCTTCTGCACTAGGCTTTCTCCATTTATCAATCATTCATTTTTATTTAGCCACCCTCGAATCAGAATGTGTGTATCATGGCTTTAGGAGGGAAATCTATATACAGAGCAGGAACTGTGATCCTTTTTGGTCTGGATGTGATTTCAGAGATTACTGATAGCTGCCTTGCCAAGGTTAAGCAAGCTCTATCAGTCCCAGTTTGGAACTAGAATGCTTCTTCTATGTTATTAAAAGCAACTTCTTAGAAACAGGTCTTTCAGGTAGGTTACTAGAGAGATAAGGCTCTACTCTGTTGGAACTGAATGCAGGTTACAGATAATGCTTACAAAGAAAAAGTTTTCATAGTTATAAGAACCAATTTGAAATTGGATGTAATCATAACCCAACAATGCTGCTGTTCTTGCTGTTGCATGGTGTGAGCTCTGAAATAAGCTTTGTTGTGTATCTGGCAGTTCTGTTGGGATGGCAGAGGATGCCCACAAAGCTGACTGTGCTTCCAGTTACCTGCCTTCAGTGTGCCTGAGACAACTGTGCCCTCACCTGGGACTAGGGCTGGGCAACTCTAACAAATAACAGCTGTGAGCTAGAAGAAGGTACCTTGGAAGGACCTGAGTGAAGTATCTATGGGGTGATTTCTGTTTCACAGGAGTCAAGAAAGAGGGAAGATGTGCAAGTCTGTAGTTTCCAGGTCCTGTGGCACTGCAGTGTTGCATCTCAGTGCTCTGAGTACGTTGTCCTCTCCTGGCCTCCTCCCCTCAGCAACAGCCCTTCATTTATTCTTCTCAGACATGTATTCCAGCTCTCCCAAGTGACTCATTCTATCAGTTAGAGAACTGCTCATCTAAAGTCTAATCTGAGGGACAGTTGCAGTGTCCTCAGTAGCCTGGCCTTAGCTTTTCTTGATACAGAATTGGCACTGCAGTGGGGACATAGACAGCATGGCAGTCTAAGCAGAATCAAGTCTGCTGCTCCAAAGGTTTAGCCTACACCTCACAGCTAGTGCTTTGGGGAATGTATTCCCAGGCTGAGAGAGATGCTGTGCCTCTCATCTGTCACTTGTTATGGTGGGAAGAAAAAGTCAGATGGTCCAATGAAATTTGCCCTTTGGAAAGGAGACGGTTCCAGTAGGAATAAAGGAAAGGACAACATGCTATGGCAAATATTTTGGAAAACTACTAGTTTAGAACTTGTGGTGTTTTGGTATTCAGTGAAATTGTTTCGAGATGGGCAACTTAGAAGTTAAACAATTGCAAGCCAATTTTTAATCTATACAAGCTTAAGGCAGAATACAGTTTAATTTTATTGGATACTGCTTCTGTAAAGTCAAAATCCTAGAGTGTACTTAAATACAGAGGACAGTAATGATCCCTTCTGTCATTGAATAATTCTATTTAAATCAGGATTTGACAAATAGGCTGCATGTATCTTTGTAACAAGATATGACATCATTAAAGGGGTGTGTGCTTCATTTGTGAAATAAAAATTATGTCATCCATAATCTTGTCAAGTGAAGAGTTACTTCAATGATCTTTGAAGAGATTTTTTTGAGAGTTACTCAGTCCATATTTTCCTTATGACCAAACAACTAATTTTCCATAGAAATACTCTAAAGGTGACCATAAATCTTTACTATCAACTCATGTATATGTGCTGAAAAGTTGACTTGTTGATTGTTGGTGCTTTATATTGAAATCTTAAAGGGTTTTCTTCTCAATAAAGTAGAACAGTTTCCATATAAAGAAAACCAGTAAATCAACAATGCAGTGAACTTTGGAGCTTTATGGTCACTCTCAGAAGACAATATGTCATAGTAACTTTGGGCAGGTATTTTTTCTGTGATTATAAACTGAATGAAAGCTCTGTGAGCTGCTTGGTTTTTGTTACCTTATTATAGCTTGTAAATCATGCTGCATTAGTAAGGGCTGGTGTTTCTCCCAGGGATATATTTGTCATGTTGACATTCTTCCAAATTTCTTAAAAGTTTTTAGGCAGTACAGCAGAGGAACAACTCCCAGGCATCTGGGTATGTGCATACAAGTCCTTAATTGGCTAACAAACCTACTTCAGTATTATTCTCAGGAACTAAACATGGCTTCTGCTCTGGTGGTATTCTTGACTTGAGAAACAGCTACCACACAGTATTCAGTGAGTCATTGTGCTTTTCCTTCACAGTGGTTTTAAGGATGGTAAATGCTTTGCTTTCCCATTTCTGTGTCTAATTTTAGCAGGCCAGGGGCAGGAGGACTTCCAGAGACTGCCTTCTCAGATGATGGCATCCAAAACATTGAAACTGCAAAGTGGCCTTGTGGTTCTGGTTCAGTCTGGGGAGGTTTCTTAGTGAGTTCTGGTTCAGCAAAATACGTTGCAAGTAGGTATGGCTGGGTGTTACTGTGGCTGGGTGTTACTACAGCTGTGTCCAACACTGTTGCTGTGTAGAAAGCATCTCTCCTTTCTGGATAAATACACAGGGTGATGTTTTGGTGACAAATTGTGGCATTCCACTGAATGGACATGAGGGAGATTTACTTGTCTTATTACAAAGTGTGATTTGGCTGCTGTTACATGGGTAACAGCCATAAAAGCCCCATCATCTGTTCTTTTTATCCTTTTGTGTTAATGGACTGTTAAGGGTAAATTTCTGTCTTGAAAGGAAATAAAGTCTTGCAGCTTAAGGTAACTGCTTTTATATTTTATTACCAAGAGAGTGACTTGTGCCTCTTTTTTTCTCTCTCTGACATAATCACACAGACGTGCAAATGAACAGTGAGGATTTATAAGTAGTGTTTTGGTAGTTTTGCTAACGCACATCTTGTCTAATCTTATGACTAAACTTGTTTCACATCATAAATCATGGCTGAACTTGATTTTACTGCAATTTTCTGCTATTTATAGCAGAAGAAATTCCTCATGCTCTATATAGATCTATTTAAAATAAGTTCTGCAGTCACAAGTGGCAATATAAACTTAACCTAAAGCTGGTATAAGGAGCTTTAGCCACAGATGATTGCAGAAGAGAAAAAGCATTTAAAAATCAGTAACTTATATTGTGTTTCAAAACCTTGTAGATTTGTCTTGAGACAACATTTTTTTTTTCCTTGCAGATGTTATCACACTGCTTCACACCTAAGCCATGTAATTGTGTGTCTAGAATCATTTAATTCCCGAGTTTTCTGGGGTTTTTTTTCCCCCTTTAAAATGTTGGCCCATTGTTCTTATATCTGCTTAAGCTGTACCTAAAATCTTTTAAATCTGTGTATTTTCCCATGTGGTAGTGTATTCACAGAGAAAATAATTTGTAAATTTGCACCAATGGAGATGTGAAAAGTAGCTTTTTTTGCAGATAGGGATTCTAAATTTATAAATAAAAATTACTCATTTTAGAAACTGATTATTTAGATACTTGCTAATCCAAAGTGTAATTAAAATTATGTCTGTTGTGTCATGAAGTGGTGTGAATCTGCAGCCATGTGTTACCAAGTGATTATTGGACAATTGTGTTAATGTTGAAAAATGAAAACTGGAAAAATTTTATTATGATGATTTCAATTAGTTCCCATTTGGTGCCTGAAAACACATAATACAATGTGTCTGATTTAAAATTTTTAGTAAATATATGGCTTAAAATTGCTATAAATTCAGTGTGCTGTATGGAGATAAGTTTGCAGTATTGATTGAATTCAGTGTTGTGTATTTTCCTTCCCCAAATCCCCCATACACCAATGAAAATAAAAAATGAGTTAACATATCATTTTGACAATACTGCAAAATGATTTTTCTTATTAAACAATTGAATTGTAGTGAGCAAAGTTTTGTCTTTAATATAACTTGAGCAATCTTTAAAAATAATTTTTTTTTTTTGACTTTTTATTAAAAGCATTTCTATATTTAGTTTTCTGATTTTTGTTTGTTGGTGTTGGTGGATTTTTGGGGGTTTTTTTTTCAGGATTTCTGTATAACAAAGTGTTTTGTTTTGTTTTTTTAAACACTGGTATCTGTCTACTCCAGAACTAACATTTGCTACAACCAGAGACTGAAATGGCATGACGAGAGTTTTAAATCTTTTGGCTTTGAAAGCTCCATCTTTTTATAAGCATTTGGAACTGCTTCTGCACTACCTAGGCTATAATGCCATCCTTGCCTAACGAAGGAGGTAAGATAGTCTTGCATTTTTACTGTAGCCTATTAATTATTCAGCATGCTTGTACCTCTAAGTTGGAAAAAAGTCAATGTTTGTATTTTAAGTTAATTTGTATACAAGTTGTTGATAGTTACAATGTTCTTTTTCAAAGATAACCATGGATCTGGTCCTCTGACTCTGAGTTCAGAACTACCCTATCAAAGCACAATTAAAAGAAAAGTCAGGAAGAAGAAGAATGGAGTCATCACTGCAAATGTTGCTGGCACAAAATATGAAATTGGTAGGAATGTTTGCATCCTAATAACCTTTGAACTGAGTGAATTACTAACTAATGGGTTGACTTAATGCTGGCTGTGAGACACTTCCAAATGATTTTCTTTTTTATGAGAAGTTTGTTCTTCATTTGTAACATTACATTGGTAGCTTTGAACACTGTGCATCTATTACTCCCCATTTCATACTTAGGGAAGGGCCTTGAAATGCATAAAAGGAATCAAGAAGGCTGTGGAAAACCATTTTATTATGAATTATATATGTTTAGAAGTTTGCTTAAAGCCTTGAAAGATGAACAGTGTAAATGGATTGTTAAATGCTCTAACTCTTATGCAGTGGTTTCTCAATAAAATCTACTAATGTTTTGTATTCCGATGCTTATGAATACTTAAGAAAAATCTTTTCATTAGAACCTGAGTTATTCCTGCCACATAATCAACCTTTTCTCTTTTTATATTAAAATAATGTATGCATTTGCATTTGTGCTGTACCTCAACTCAGAAGGCATTCTTGTTCCCTCTCCAGTGACACTTGTCATCACTGTCTTAACGTGTGATAGCCAAGGTTAAGTCTAAAAGCTGTACAAGGGGACTTTTTCTAGATGATTGTGGAAATCCCTGAAGTTTTATTCCATTCCCACCAGTGGCTGTGCTCTGATTTCAGCCTCAGTATAAAGTGCTGTGATCTTATAATGACAGGCTGTGGTAGACTGATGGAGATACTTAAAAATAAATAACAGCTTCAGTATTAGTGTTGGTCTCAAAGAGTTGCATATCAGAAGTGTTTAAAATCTGGTTTTAAATTTTTTGAATGAATCAGTTTTAGAGATTCAGAATATTCCTTAAGTTTGTGATTTCTCCATAGTACGTGTAGTAATACGAGAGATGGGATTTGTGAAAACACGTGATGAAGATGAGACAGCAAATCTTATTTGGAGTGACTCTGCTGTGCAACAAGAAAAGATTGCTGAGCTTCGGAATTACCAGGTGGAGTGGTAGTTTGGATTTCTGACATGTTTCAGTTAACTGCTTCTCTCTGAAACGTTCAGTAGTGTCCTGCTTTTGCTCAGTTACATTTGTATGAAGAGGAAAAAAACCCAAACAACAAAAAACCCACCACAAAACACCACCAGCCAGTCTGCAATAAAGCATTACATATTTTAAAATCCTATGTTCTTTTCCAGAGTTATTTCTTCATACCACTTGGAATCTGGTGTTTAAATATTTGGGGCTGTTCTTTCATGCTTTTGTCTGCCAGTTGGGTTTTGTGAATGATCAGAGTTTGAGAGAAGATACAAAACATCATAACTTGTTCATAAGCTTTTAAGCAGTGTTAGCAAGCAGAGCTCTCTCCACAGTTTACATGAATAAAGAATTCAATTTGTTTTTTTACCATTACTTTGTGATAGCATTCTTTGTTCCTAGATAGCTTTGTGAATAGGAGTATGATAGTCTCATGTCTGAAACAAAATCAATGGGTATACTCATGTTGCTGCAGGAGGATACAACTAACAGTGCCTTTAGAAGTGCTAATAATACATAGTATAATGTAAAATATTATCTTAATTACTGTTACATATTATTTATGTTTGTCTGAGCTTGCAGTTGAACAATTTAAATTGTTAGATATGCCAGGAAAATGAAAAACTACCAACTAACTTCCTTTTTTTAAATCTTTTATCAGAGAATCAACCATTTTCCAGGAATGGGAGAGATCTGCAGAAAGGATTTTCTGGCAAGAAACATGACTAAGTAATCTTCATTTTAATATTAAGAAGTTTTTCAGCCATAGTGTTTCATGAAGTACTATACGGAGTTATTGTTTGTAAGGTTTGTTTATTTTTACTGAGAGGCTGTGAGAGGACCTAAAATAATTTCCAAATAATCAACAGCTTTGGCTTTGGTCCTGGATCTGTAGTATTGGAGTAGGCATTTCCAACTGCCTTCATTGGAAAATTATTTGAACCATAGAATGTTTAGGGCTGGAAGAGACCTCCAAAGGTCATCTAGTGCAGCCCCCCTGCAGTGAGCAGGGACACCCTCAACTGGACCAGGCTGCTCAGAGCCTTTGAGTTCAGTTCTCTGTCATTTGAATTCAGTTCTCTGTCATTGCAGAATGTAGGAAAGCCTTAAATTATTGTTTAATACTCTTCATAATTTACCCAGGAATGTATCCTGTAATGATAGAACAAAGAAAATAACTAGTTTGTGGATGGGTATTGTTTCAAATAATTAATTACAATATTTTTGTGTATAGCAAATTTAAAAAATATGAAGCATCTTTTTATATGAGACATAGGTCAGAGAGGCTCATTGGTCTCGTTACAGATTCTCCTCACTCTAGTGGAACTGAGCTGAGGATCTGTGAGTAAGACCTGTAAGAAAACAGTACTAAATAATGATTCAACAGCCTGGTAATAAGGAAATGCTTAGGGATAAATGTGTGTGAATATTGTGATTCTTCTAATCTAGATTAGTTAAAAGAACAATTTATTAATGATCTTTTGTCACCCAACATTACCTATGCTGCATTTCCTGTTATCAAACATAATTAAGGTAATTAATGTGGTATCTCCTCTCTGTTTCCTTTTCTGTTTTGTATCTACAACATACATCATGTAGGAGGTATGCAAATACTACATGCATTGCTATGGTGTCTACATGTCCTATGGGTCAGCCAGAATTGTGTCAATTCATGCTACACAAGAACTTTTCAATGCCCCTTCCAGACTTAAACTCTTAAGTAAATGCATAGAGATAGTACACAGAGGCAAACAACTCCTTGGAGAGGTCTTGGAAACAGTGGATCAACATTGGTCAGCTTGGTAGGCAGTGGTATCCCTCTGTATTGCTACAGTCCTGTGGCTTAAAACAAACTGCAAAAGGTACAAAAGGCTCTTGTTACCATGCACAGGTTGTTTTCAAACACAGCCTGATTATACCTCTCTTAACCTACTCAATTCTGAATGGGAAGCACAGGTTAAAGGTCATCAGGGCAGAGACAGCATTTACAGATAAGATGGGAATAATTTCTCTGATATGATAACTCGGAGTCAAACATACCTATGTTGTGACCTCAGTGTCAATAGGTAGAGCAGGGTTTTAATCAGTTTGGTTTCTGCAGTACTGGACTCACAATTCAGTACTCAGTATTCATAACTTCTAAAAATCAAAATGAGATGCTTAAAGACTGCTTGTGAAACAGGTATGTATGTGAAACCACAAGTCCTAGAGTAATGGAAAAGAAGCAGGGATGTAATTGAGAACAAAGGGAGGCATGAGCATCATTTTCAAGGGGAATAATCCCCAAACAGAAAATACTGGGGGAAAAAAAAAAAAAAAAAAGAGATGATATTATAGTGCCCACTGTATTTTAATTTCTGTAAATGTTCTCTTCAATGAGACCTCCTCATGAGAAGGGTAAGTATGGTTACAGAGTGAATACAGTAAGTGGGGGAGAAACTGTACAGGATTAATGGGAAGGGGAAGAGACCCATGTAGGAGATGGTCTTTTCTGTAGTACCTTCACTGTTTACATTTAACAGGTTCATGAAATGATCATGAACCAAGAATTGTTCTCATCCATACCTACCCACTAACCCCTTTTCATACTTGAAAAATCAGAGAATCTTGAAACCTGGGCAGTGGAACCTGTGTTATTAGACTGACAAGTCTTTAGTAACCTAAGCTTTGTTAAACACCTTTGATTCTTCTGTGCAGAAAGTTCTCTCAGAAGCAAAATCACATCTATGAGCTAAAATACCACTCAGAAGAAATAATTGGCTTTTTAGTTCTTGCACTTATTGCTAAGGACTGCAAATGCTAAAGGATAGAGCAACATGGTGAAAAAGTGGTTACCCACATTAGTGGATAGCAGTTGGATAGCAGATATGCCAGAAAATAGGGCTATTGTAGTGGAATAGGTCTTGATTCTGCAAGCTGCTTAATGATGTTCCTAAGCCATTTCTGAATAGGAGCAAGCAGGGAAAGAACAGAGCTGAATTCAGTTGTTGACATTTTTAGTGAGTACCAGAACTTGTAAATGATGGTGAAGTGTTCCACTTTGTATTGTTGTTTGTAATCTACCCAGCATAAGATAGTGAAAGACATATAGAACTTAGAGAAGTCACAAAGTAATATCAATACAGCTAGAATACTGTGAAGCTCTATTCATTGCTTCATGGATATGTCTATTGAAACCTGGAAGTTAAATGGCAAATCTCTACCACGTAACACTTTAGGATGCATATGATGGAGATGGGAACTAACAGAAATTGCTTCTTGCCTAAAATTAGGGCAATTTCCGCCTAGTGAAGCGATCCAGTAAGCAAGGTAATAACATTTGTAAATACATAGCACATGGAAAAGTGATTTAAAACTGTTCATGAATTATAAGACCTAATTATGTTTTGTTGGGTTGGTTTGTTTTCAAAAACCTTTTTTTTTTTTTCTGAATATTTAATGGCTTTAATCAAAGCAGATTCATAAAAATATTAGTTACAGTGAAGCCACAGAACCTCTGAACCTCATGCTACCTAAGACTAAAGCTATTGTGGTTTCTGCAGAGTATTTGTTGGGTAGTTGGCTAAACAATTCAGTGACAGTGTATCTATTATACCAGCAGGACTTGGCTACAGTCCTAGCCTTACAGCTGTGGTTGGCAGCTATGTTTTTTTCCATTAGTGTTTGAGCCACTTAAAGAAAAAGTGTCTATCCTGCATCAGGAGTATTATGTAGGCTCATGGTAGAAATGAAAAATTTAAAGCATATTTTATACATATACATATAAAAAAGTATATATTTAAAGTATATATAAAGTCTCTTTTAGGTTATCCTGATGCTTTCAGCTTTTATTAGGAAAGGGATAGTGTACCTAAATCTGTAATTAATTAAAAAACATTTAAATTACTCTCTTTTTTTTTTTTTTATCAGAGCTGGAGAACTTTCTATGTCAGTTAATTTATTTTTAAACATCCAGTCACTTTCTGTTGTTCTGTGGATATTTGTATTTTAGATGTGTCCAGCCTATGTTACAGAGTTCTGAGTTACCAGAACTAATTTCATGTGAGGTTTCAGGTATTCTGAGTATCTGGAGCAAAGTAGCTGTACCAGTATTTAACTGAGCAAAGACTGTATTTACTCTGCTGGGAACTATATTATACCAGTCTGCATAGTACCACAAAGTCCACATGGCTCCTGCAACTTTGGTGTTAACCAGTATTAAACATACTTTGTTTAAACCTAACCCATATGTACCTAGCCCATAGTGCCACTCTGGTGTGGGTGTGTTTCCTATCTGCTGGATACACAGCTTTGAGTGATGAAAATTTCTACTAACTGAATTCTCTACCAGTTTTGCTTTTTCTATTTGTCTTTTCTGCAGAGGCAGCAGAGCTATCAAATGAGATGTGCACACTGCCTCAGCTGCCCCAGCTATTAAAGCAGATCAGGACCTTGCTGCATCCTTTAACCAGATTCAGTTTCAGAGACTCTGCGATGTCTTAACCTTATTTTTGGATTAGTTCTTCCATTTCTTCCTGCCTTGTTTTGCTTTACATTTCTTTGCTTTCTTGTGACTAAATGAGTTGCTTGGGATTTACCTTAATCCCAATATGTTGGTACCAAACACTAATCCAAGTTTGTGTCATCTGGCCTATATTGGAGGTGTGTGAGCAGTTGCTTGGCATTATTACTGTAATGCTTTGATTCTGAAATTCCTTCAAAAGACTAGAAAGAAACAAGCTCTTCTTAAACTGATTCCATTTTAATGTTAATTTTCAAAATGCATAATCATTTTTAAAATACATATTCATATTCATTTTAAAAATGCATATTTTTTGCACCCATGAGGAAATTCTAAGTATCCCAGGTCCTCTTTTTTGTGTGTTGATCCTCATATATCACCAAACATATACCTATATGAAAATTAAAATACTTGCCAAATATTGCTCCTGATCCTAAGAAGAAGGAAAAATAATCCAAACAAAAAAAAAAAAAAAAGGAGGAATACAGGAATCTATTAAGTAGGGAAGATCTATAATCACATAGTCTGTTGTAAGATTAATATTACTAAGAATAAGAATAGCATGAAATTATCTGAACAGAAACTATAACAGGAGTAAGATGAATGCCAAGAAGTAACATGGATGTCAATAACATTATAAGCAAATGTGATAATAACTGAAAATGTTCAAGATAGTCTGCTTTTGTGGTTCTGAAAGTATGCATATTAACATGTTATACAGCTCTAACTATTCTTAAATTACAGCAGAAGTTTGCTGTCATATTACAGCATTTTGCTAAAAGAATTTCCTTGTCAAATTATTGTAAATGCTTTTTAATCCTGAGGCTTGAAACATCGAAGTAGTGAAATGATTTGAACTCAGTTACTCTCTTTTTTTCAGAATGATCAAAAGTCAGCCTCAGGAATATAGTTTTATTCCTCGGACATGGATCTTCCCTGCAGAATACACACAATTTCAGAACTATGTAAAAGAACTGAAGAAGAAACGTAGACAGAAAACTTTCATAGTCAAACCAGCTAATGGTGCAATGGGACATGGGTAAGTTGTGTGTTAATTTCAGTCTTCTTACCCATTTAAGGTGAAATCCAATGCCATTTACAACATTAGCAGAAGCTGTGTATTAGTAAAAGGACTGTATTTCAAGGTGCATGATGTATGAAAGCTCATGTATAGGACAAAGGCTTAACAAACAGAAACATCTGAAATATAAAGCTGGATTGAAGTGCTATTTTAATGTTGTTCTGAATGTGGCATAATTAGAGAATGCATTTTCTGATGAAGCTCAAATAGTTCTTAAGATCAGGATTATTTCCTTGTGAATTTATCTAAAAATATATTCAGTCCTTTTTGCTTAGACTCCCAGGGTGACATTGTATTGGGCATGAACAGCAGGGTTTCAGTTACTGGAGGCTGCAGGGCTGTTGTGTGGGAAAAGGACAGGATCTAGCACAGCTCTGAGAGCAGCCCAACCACCCCATTGTGTGCCAAAGCTGCAGCCAGACAGAAGCACAAATGTAAAGAGTGGCAGCCATGAGGTGTAGGGGAAACAGAGAAGACACTACTGGGGATGTGGCTGGAGATGTTCTCTTGAAGGAGGTGACGCCCATGCCAGAGAAGGGACACCTCTGAAGAGACTGTGACCTACAGTTAAGTTGAAATGGTTTTGCCTGTGACATCTTGAAAAAAAAAAAAAAAAAAAAAGAAAAAAATATTGCAGTTTTATTTTTTACTTGGTTCTTGTTTTTTGGGGTATTTTTTTTTTTTTTCATTTTTTCTT
>JAOEGS010018177.1:9885-28525 GCA_025447755.1 Corythornis vintsioides | reverse complement strand
TAGGGACCCTGGCAGTGTAGGGTTAATGGCTGGACTTGATGATCTTAAAGGTCTCTTCCAGCCAAATGATTCTATGAGCCATGTAAATGATAATATTATGACAGGCTTTTATAAGGAGCCTTTATCTACTGAACAATCCAAAGCTATAAGAATGAAGAAGTAACAAAGCCTGTGGGAAAAAAAAAAATAGAGTTTTCTAAGGTCAGTACTACAATATTTCCTAGTATCTGACATGAAAGTCTAGCCCACTCCCATCCTGTTGAGGACTGCAGCTACCAAAGTGCTATTTTGATTTCTTTCCCAGCACTGGCCAAATTTTTGCCATGAACACCAGAATGATGGTCCACTTCTGATTTATTGTCCTGTATATTTTCTGAGATACAGAAGAACAAGATAAATTTTGTGGATAGATTGCACTATTTGTGAACAATGAAACAGTGACTGAAATGGTTAGCTTAAATCTGTATCTTGAATAGAAATGTGCCTCAATAGCAATCCTTTTGCTTACAGCTCCTTTCATTGTGATTTCCCTCTCCTGTGCTAATCTTATTGATGCTCTAATCCCCTTTCTCTGCCAGTTCATCTCAGAGTTTTTCATCATGCTTCCTCTTGGCAACACAAATTCAGTCTTCCCGTGCTCCATCCAGCAAGCACCTCAGTGATCAATTAGGCAACCATCCCCCTGCACAGACAGCAATCCTGATCAAATTCCTGTTTAAATTTCCCCAGTCTCAGTATTATACTGCCCAGCATCTACTTGCCACCTAGAATGAAAATCACAGAAAAGTCTTTCTTGTCTCCTGAATAGAAAATCCTGATTCACCCAGCTCACGATATCGCTGTAGAAATTCATCTTGCTCATGACAATTGGTCTTCTAAAATAATCAAGTAGTCAGTGTCGATAAGGTTTTTTTCTGATGTATGAATTACAGTTTCAAACAGTTATACATGGTTAATCTGGACAATGTTTCTTATAAAGTCAAAGGACATTATAATAATTGGCTTGAAAATTAACGAATGTCACCTTTTTTGTATCCTAACATTTGAAATGGCATAACCACATGAAGTTTGGCTGCTCTCTTGTGCCCTTTAAACAAAGGCATATAGTCAGCATGAAAACTTTTTCCAAGATGTTTAAAATTTGGCATGTTTATAAGCTGAGGTGAATGGTCCCATAATAGATGCCATTACTAAATTAATACTAGATATCATATCATTACCAGTGCCATCTGTTGACTAAAGCACTTTCAGGAGAAAAAAAAAATGTACAATTCTGATAGAACATTATGTTTCAGATTAAAATAGGTTATGATAGGAATGGCAAGTAATAAAAATGCTTTAAGGGTAGGTTTTTTTCTTACTCTGAGGAAATGGTACACCTTGCCTGTACATCTGCATGTCTGCCTCAGGAATAATCACAAAGTTCTCTGTCTGCCACTCCACACTTTCATAAATGTGACAGTATGCTTCTCTAATAGAGATGGTACTTAAAGCCAGAATCTCAAGTTTTCTGAACTCTCAACTTCATTTTTACATGGACATCATACTACTAGCATAAGAACATACCAGCATACCTACCAACTTCAAACTCCAAACAGAGTGTGCCACTTTGCTGGACTTTGCATGATCCAAGCATAGATAATTTATTATTTTTATCTTTTTGGTAACTGAAAATGACTCAATTGCAGCCAATCAAGTTTGGTTTGTATGTGACAGGGTTTTGGTAGCAGGGGAGGTGGCTATTGGAGTGGGCTCCTATAAGAAGATTGAAGAAGCTCCCCCAGCTCCAATTTGGACCTGCCTCTGGCCAAAGTCTAGCCAATCTCTGCAGTAAAATATTTAAGGGGCAAAAAGGCTGTTGAAGCAATCAACTGCTGAAAGGACTGCAGCCTGTGTGAAGGATTTATTCTAGGAGGAGACTGTGGGAGGACTGTCCCCCACAGCACACATTCCATCAAGGAAGGATGGTGCAGGATTTTTCCCTTGAGGAAGAAGAGACAGAAATAACCTAGAATAGACTGTAACTGACCACAAAATACCTATTCCTTACTCCTGCACTTCATGTGGTAGCAAGTAGAAGAGCTGGGCCTGGGAAGAAGGAAGGGATGGGGAGAAAGTGTTTTTCAAAATTACATAGAATCATAGAACTGTTTGGGTTGGAAGGGACCTTAAAAATAATCTAATTTCAACTGCCCTGCCATGGACAAGAACATCTTTCACTAGACCAGGCTGCACAAAGCCCCATCCAACCTGTTCTTGAAAACATCCAGTGATGGAGCATCCACAAGTTCCCTAGACAACTTTTTCCAATATCTCACAACCCTCATAGTGAAGAACTGCTTCCTAATCTCTAACCTAAATATACCCTCTACCAATTTGAAGCCACTACCCCTCATTCTAACACTACAACCTTTATAAAAAAGTCCCTCTCCAGCTTTCTTGTAAACCCCCTTCAGATACCAGAACACTGCTAGAAGGTCTCTCAGATCTCTCCAGAGCCTTCTCTCCTGAAGGCCGAACAACCACAACTCTCTCAGCCTGTCCTCACAGGAGAGGTGCTCCATCCCTCTGTTCATATTCATAGCCCTCCTCTGGATACACACCAACAGGTTCATGTTCTTATGCTGGAGGCTCCAAAGCTGGATTCAGTACTCCAGGTGGGTTCTCAGGAGAGTGGAGGACACTGAGAGAATCACCTCTCGTGACTTGCTGGCCATGCTTCTTCTGATGCAGTCCATGATGCAATTGGTTTTCTGGGCTTGGAGTGTACATTGCTTACTCATGTTCAATTTTTCATCAACCATTTCACCCTAGTCCTTCTCCACAGGGTTGCCATCAATCCACTCATTGCCCAGCCTGTATTTGTGCTTGGGATTGTCCTGACCTAGATGCAGAACCTTGCCCTTGGACTTGTTGAACTTTTTGAAGTTGTCATGGACCCACCTTTCAAGACTGTTCACGTTCCTCTAGATAACATCTCTTCCCTCCAGTGTCTCAACCACACCACACAGCTTTGTGTCATCTGTAAACTTGTTGAGCATGCACTCAATTCCACAGTCTAAATCACCAGCAAAGATGTTAAATATCACTGGTCCCAGTACAGATCCCTGAGGAACACAACTCATTGCTGCTCTCCACTTGGACATCAAGCTGTTGACTAGTATGATCACCAGCCAATTCCTTACCACTGTTCTGCTCTGATTCCGTTGATAAATTGGTGGTGGTTTTGTTTAAATTAAATAAATTTTGTTTCCCCAAGTTGAGTCTGTCTTTTGCCTGTAACAATAATAGGTGAGGGAGCCCTCCCTGTCTTGACCCTTGAGCCTTGTGTTCCATTTTCCCTTGCCCATCTCACCAGAAGTGTGTAGAGGAGTAAGAGGCTGCATAGTTGCTTTGTTGCCATCTAGGTGGGCTTAAACCACAACAGTTACTCAAAGGGTAAGAAACTTGGAAACAAAGGAAGAAAACCCTATTATTTATTTATTTATTATTTTTGTTGACATTTTATATTTTTCTTGCCTTTTTGAATTATTTTTACTGCCATCAGAAAATTATTGTTAGACCCTAGAGATATAGAACATACACAAAACAGAAGCCACCTAAAAATATTCCTTTAATGGAAGTAAATTGTTGAGCAGTGTAACTGCCTAATGTATGTTAAGGTTATCATCACTAGAATGTATATCCCAGTTTCTGCTTTTTAGCAGAAAATCTAAATGGTTCTATAGAGAACAGACAGTTAATAATATTACAGAAATAAATGGCCCAATTTCTTCTATCTGACATCCTTATTAACCATACTTCTCTAATCAAATGCAGATGATTATTCTAAATGAACTAGCACAGACTAACCTGGGGTCTTATTTTAATACTGCAAACATAATGATTAGCAGCTGCCTGAAGACTCTAAAAAGAAAACAGTGAGAAATCAAAACCTTTCTTTAATTCTATATTCTTCTTGTGAAAATTAAGGTAACATACTTTTATCTTTCTGTACCTAATCAAATACTGGTGGAGAGGAGCCAAAGGCAAAAAAAAAAAAAAAAAAAAAAAGGATACTATACTTTTAATGCTTATTGGGTATGTAAGTTAGGCTCATAAAACAACAGACAATAAATCACTGGGTTTTCATAAACTGTCACATTGTCAATTTTAAAAACATTCAGGTTTTATATTACTCCCTATTGTCTGTTAAAATAAACCCATATACAAGGAGACAGCTAATGTTGTATTTCTTAGGAAGACTGTTAGTACAAGGCTGTTAGTAAAAGTCTGAAAGATAGCTGTCGTTGTAAAAAATATGATAACACCCAAGGATATGTATATTTTTTCTGGAAATTTAAAGCTCTTCTTTTAACTGGAACCAAACATACTTAAATGAATTTATTGAGAATGAGAACAAATGTTACATACTATGTACAGTAAAATAACAAAACCAAAGGTCAATAAAAATGTACTAAGAAAGTTGTCTAAATGCCACCTGCTTCATATTTATTTTTGCTAGCATGCAAAAAAAAAAGAATATTTGTTTATTTGCAATGAACATCCAGTTCCCTTACGTTTACTTAAGTTCTATGCAGTGATAGGTTTTACATCCAGAGAGCTGGTTTTACAGCCAGAGACAAATGATGTCATTATTTTATGAAACGGGAATTTTTCTCACCTGTCTTGTCCAGTTATTTGTGCCTTCTCAGTCCTATATTAATATTAATATAAAACCTAAACATAACTATCCTTCTACTTAGATATACTTACTAGGTTAAGAAAAAATTGCTCATTCACATTAGTAGATGGGAGGATGGGGGCAACATAGTCTTACAAACATCTAACACATTTCCACCCCCCCTTACCTCTGATAAATAGTATTAAGCATAAGTAGTCATTATTGTGTTCAATCTAAATTCTAAATTCATTTATACCAGACAAATAACTCTCTCAAGTCAGATACAGTTCTAGATCTTAGTCGACACTTCCAAGGTAACTATGTGATGGACTCTGATGTCTAAAAACACAGATGAAGAAGATTAAATATGTAGCCTGTAGGAGACAGTAGGTATTTTTTTTATATTTAATTTCTTCTTAGTCTGTATTACACCATAATTGCTGTAATAAAAAATTATTGTAATTAAGAAAGAAAAAAAAAAACATGTCTGGACAGACCGTGCTTCCAAATGCTTTCTTTTTTCTTTTAATTTTATATAAGTAGAGCACTTATCTAGGCAGTGACACCCACTTGCAGTAGATGACACTATGCATCACCACTGGATTGCAACAGATTAGTCAACAGATAAATCCCTAACACCCCAGATCTGGACATTTCAGGCAAAGAAATTTCCACAAAAGAGCTTTCGAGTCCTAACAAAGGGCATTCTTTGAGTCTTGGACACAACTGAGTGTCAGGCACCCACTGGAACATAGCAGGTTGATTCACATAGAAAAGAACCCTTCCATATAAAAGCTCCACTTGAAAAATAGCTATGCATCTAGGATCACAGTTTAAAATGAGCAAAATTACAGTATAGAAATCTTGTGTATTAGCCAGTCATGAGCCAAATTCATGATACAAAACAAACAAAAAGAACTGTAAACAGCTTAGAAAACTGTTCAAGTCATGGGCATGTTAAACATAGGTTGTTTTCTCTTGAGAGTACACATAAATAAGAAAATAATACTGATTACTGGACTAAAAGGAAGAGCAGTAGAAGAAGCAAAGATGATAAAAATAAATTTCCAGGATCACAGCATTCTGAGAATTATCTGAGGTCTGAGAATTATCTTGTTCCTCTGTGAGGTTTCTTTCATAGGAAGTATTTTGTTACTTAAGAATGATAAACAGTGCTTCTCCAGAGGCAGAACAAAACCCAGTTGATTAGATTTCTTATAGCAGCTAAACTATTGCAAGAATAGCTGAAACCAGTCCCATGCTATGTAAGACAAATTCAGAGCTGTTTCATGTAGATCCAACTCTGTTTAACAAAGTGATACAAGTTTGATTTTTGACACATAAAATTAAAAGTGTTTTTTCTTCTAAGTCCTCCATAGAAAGAAAGGGACTATTAGGGGTCCCTCTAATGGATGTTAAGTGATGTGGCACATTCACTATGAACTCTGACTCCTTGCTTCATACACTCCACCAGGACCTGCACCTTTCATCCAAACAAATAAACTGTATGGGGTTTTTTTTTGTAAAGGATTTCCCAGACCACTAGAAAACCTTTGAAAAAATAAATATATCTCAGGGCGTTTTGCTGAAATAAATTTGTTTGGATAGGGACTGTAAGCTATATAAATAAAGAGAAAGATAAGAAACTGGGCATAAAGATAAAACATTAGGTACTGAAAAACTGAAATTTAGGCATTGTAAAAAAAAAAAAAAATAAAAAAAGGGTCTGGAGGCAAGATTTGCAAAGATACAGTAACAAAAGTATTCTGATCACGTTTTTTCAATTACTAACAAAGGCAGCATGTAGTTAAAGTTTTTATCCCAAATGCTGATGTATCAAGCAGTTGCATTACAGTGCCTGCATGCATAATGCATATTTTTATAAATAAGACACAGCAGAGAACCTAAAGGACTCAAATCTTTGCTCCTTAAGGTTGATGTCACTGCTAACTCTTGACTATAATATAGCAGGCTCAGGCTTCCAGTGATCTGGGCTCAAAAATTGTTTTTTTACTGGTTGTGATAAACTAATGGAAATACTGGGACAGTACTATTCAACACACAAGGAAACTGGAGCTAAATTTTAGACACCTAACTTCTCAGTAATTCTTCAGCATTTTGCCTTTCAGAAAAATATGTATATCTACTTCTGTAGTCTCTTTCACTTTTGTTTACAGAAATGCATTTCCTGATTTCATACTAAATTAGATATACCTTATATTTAGATATTGTGAAGTAGATTTATTTTGCTTCAGTCACCTTTTTTATTATTTTTTTTTTTGGCAGTGCTAGATTTTTATTAATATTAGTTGCAGTTACTGTCTAATTGGTTTTATTGATTTACAATGTCATTTATTGGTAAACAGGCCTTCACACAAAGTAATTAATCCTTGGCTAGCAAATGAAATGCTATGAAAAGTGAGGAAATTTGGTGGAAAACATCACCTTCAAACTATATTTATGAGTATATTGTAAGAGATAAGGAATATTCCATAAGACATATACTCACTTTTTAACTTCTTTCTAAATATTTGTGTTTTCTGAATTTACATAACTGAAAATAGCTGACCTGAATAACTAGCTTATGGTGTCTGATGCAGTGAGAAAAGAAACTCACTTTGATGCAATTTGCATGGCCTTTTCTTTCTTCTTGTTATATGGAATATATAACATGAATGAATACATTTTCTCTCTAACTACAGATTCCACTTCCTTCTTTGTCTTAGGGCTATTTTCACATACCAGTTTTATGCACATGAAAACAAAATATTGTGTACTTACTGTTCCAGGAAGTTAAAGAAACAGAGATATTTATTAGTCTTTCTCATTCTTAATAAAATAACTATATTATAGAAACTCACTGATGTGTGTTTTGCCATAAAAAAAAAAAAAAGAGTAAATACTAAAATAAATCAGTATTTTTTATGTGATTTCAAGAAGTCTAGAGCTTTTCTATTGCTCTTTATTCAGTTTTCACCTTAGCAATCAGTATTTAATATACACAAGCTTGATTTTGTTTCCCTTTGTTGGAAGAACTTAGACGATCAAGTGAATTTATTTAACCAGCATGAGAATTAATATCTAGCAGCAAATCTATCTTAGAGCCATGTTAAACATTTATTCTTCTTTTCCTGCAAGAACTAACTGCTTTTTCAATAAGGATACTTATTTTCCTGAAAAGAATAGTATAAACAACTCCAGTTTATTCACTTAGAAAAATAAAAACTTTATAAGCATATAAAACAGTTTTTCTTTTTCAACCGTGCTTTAAAGATGAATGTGTTACTCTTTAATAAACTTTCAGCACCTGACCAAAAAGAGTATTCCAAGAGAAGTAATAAACAATTATAAAAGCTATAGTTGAAGTATGGGTCTTGAATGACATTTTAGAGAACACATACTTTGGAGAACAATGAAAGACAGATGCAAATGGTGTGAATAATAGCAGAGATTTCAAATGAAGTTTTAACATGTCCTTTGTTAAGCAGTTAGAACACACTAGGTAGTTGAATTAATTTCAGATCTCTTGTTTTTTCAATGTCTTGGCACTACCTACTCCCTGATAAGATGCAACCACAACATCCCAGTTATGCTGGAACCAAAGTTTTGATTTTGAAGGGATTTTTAAAGGTGTCAGAAAGTAATCTATTTTGGAACAAACAAAAAAAAACTTGACCCATTAATATTTACCAGAAACAGAACATTTAAAAGAAAAGGGAAAAAAGAAAAATAAATATTTCCATCACTTTGCTTGTCCTCTTTTGAAAAAACAACCAAACAAAAAAGCTATTTCTACTCATTCAATTCAAATTATTATTTTTTTACTATAATATGATTATGATAAGCTGAATCAGAAAAGATATTTCAAAATAAGTACGTTCTGTTCTAAAAATATAAACTTATTGAAGACTTCATCTTTTCATTAAAACTATTTTTTCCATCAAAGATGATTGATTTATATGAAACCGGTTACTACCAAGAAATTGTCATTTTCTGAAAGATAACTCAAATAGGAACTTCCAGTCAGTTCCACCACAAATTTACACCACCATTATGTATTTTACTTTGACACAAACCAGGTGGAAAAAAGACCAAACCAAAACAGGTACATCACTGATGCAAGATCAAGTATTTCCAAAGTTCCTAACAGTTAAAGTTTTAGAAAGACTAATCACTTTGCAAAATTTGGAAAACATACAAATTAGATGAAAAAAAATGTTAAATGTTCTCAACTGTAGAGCTCAGATTGGAAATAATTTCAAATCCAGAGAAACAAATCCATGTGTCTACTTTGAACATGAAAAGCTGGGAATTCCATTTATGTATGCTGTTTAAGACACTAATTTCTGTAATAATGGTAAAAAAAAATCTTTATTGTAATTTTAAAGCGTTTTAAAAGGAGTCAAGAAGCTGTTGAATAGTGGACTTTCTCATTGTTTTCTACCAAAAATGTCATGTTAATTCTTTTTCTTTTCTTAACTTTTTGAAGTAATAAAGTTTATTAAAGTCCTTTGGCTCCAACCTTTCAGTCTATAGTTTTTCCTTTACATGAAAGCAGACTTTTGCATTCAGTATTCTTTTAAGAAGTTTGTACTTGAGTACAAGACTCATTAGGCATAATGAGATGACTAATTAAGATTACTATTGCTACTTCATAATTTGAATCTTTTTTTTTATCAACTATTCTGTACAGCATTGACACAGGTAAGTAGATTTCTGATGAACTAAACCATTAAGTGTTGTAACACTCTTTTAACATTGCTTCACTTCATTAGGATACATTAATATTTGAGTGAATTGGCTTAATGTTCAAAATATTCCTGAGATGAAACACCAGATTTAAAGCTAATAACTCCTGTAATGCCTTGGTTATTTAACTACATCCAAATAGTGATGTCGTCTCTATCAGTTTCCCTCACTAAACACAAAGGTACTGAACGAGCTTCTATATTTGATCTGTGGCTATATAACTCCTCAGTAGGAACATTATGGGTAATAAATGTATGTGATCATGACTTGGCTTCAGCTACCTTGCAGGAATAAGTTCTGGTAATTCAGAAACCTGGCAAAGAGAAAGCAGTAAGAATTACTTCTGTGTCACTTATACCAGAGCTTAATAGTTCAGGAGGATAAGGACAAGTAATATTTTCTCTCCCCACCCTCTCACCATCACAAATAACTGAATGTGATTTTTATTAAACAAAACTCTGCATTTTTTGAGACTGCACACATTTTTAGATTGGACTTCTTCCTGACTGGTTAGTCTAGGTCATATCATTGCCATCTGTTAGTTCATGAAGACTACTGCAGACCTTAGACACATGTTGTGATTTAGAGCCAGTTGGGAGCTGGGTACCATGTTGCTGCTGCTTGTTCACACACCACAATCCCCCCAGTGGAATGGGAAGGAGATCAGGGAGAAATCAAGCAAAATCCTGTGGGTTGAGATAAGGAGAATTTAATAGAACAATACAAGAGGAGAAGAAACAACAGTATTAGCCATAATAGTAATAAAACTATATATAAAATGAGTGATATAAATCACACTGGTGCCTAGACCTGCACCAGACTCCTGCACCAGAGACCCATTTGCTCTTCACCCTTATATAAAAGGCATGATGTCAGTATGGTGTTGAATACCCCACAGTTGTTAATCCTGCCTGTGGCCCCCTCCCAGTTTCTGCTGAATATTAACCCTACACTAGATGAACCCAGGACAACACAGAAAAAAACATCAGTATATGATCATGCATAGTTTAGGATAGCATTTTATCCTGAAATTACTGTTCATTTCATGTCCAGAGCTCAATCTTCTTTCAAGTTACAGTGAAATTAGTCATCACCACCTATGCAGAGTGAAGTGGTTTAACAATGTTTGCACAAGGAATAAAAAAAAAAAAAAGTAGCTGGCCTCTAATATCTTCCTTAGAGTGTTTTTGATATATACGTAGCACAAACCTTTAAATAATAACATGACAAATGGAGATATGCCCTGTAATCCAAGCACCTAAACCTTGAAATGTTCTATCAGTTAAAAAAAAAATGTTGTTCATGTTTTAAGACTGTAACCACAGTAATGAAATTATTGGCCAGCATGGTTCGTATAGGTTTGTTGCTTTCAAAAGGAATAACAATTTCTAGGACAAGATTTGTGAAGATAACAATGTATTTTGCATATATTGCCCTGATTTTCTATGTAGATTTTTAAAACATTACAGTTACTGGAAATACAATTAATTCAATAAATTAAAAATTGAAAATTAATAAAAAATTCCAAAACAATATTTTTTTTTCTCTTACATGGCTGATAAGCAATACTTCTAATGTAATTTTGTTTTGTAGTGTTTTTATTATTTGTATTTTTTTCTTGGAAGCCCTCCTGGAATATTCAGGAAGGACTTGGAACATTCTTACAAGGATTCAAGAAGTACTCTGGCGACCTTGATCAGTGTGTTCCTGAATCTGGTACCACAATCCAGCTCCTGAACACACCTCCTTTCTGCTGCAGGGCCCAGTCTGAGACTCTCCCAGTGCCTGCTTCACAGTATCCATGGTGACAGTGACATAATTGCCAACAGGGGTATTGTGCTTGATATTAGCTTTGTACATATTTGTATATATTTCATTTATTATTATTTTCATTTTCATTAAAGCTGTTCTAGTTTCCTTCTCTATTCACTCTCCTTTATACCCCTTGTTTTCCCCTCTGGGGAGGGAGGGGTTTAATAGAGAGCATCTGTTAGAGGTCTAAGGGGCGGCCCTGACCTTAAACTGTGACAGAGGAGAGACAGAGAGAAGCAATGCTTTTCCACAAACAGGAGACACTTTATATTTCTTTATATTACACTGAAAACGTAGAATAGACTCAGAGACTTTATATCTGATAGTTTATATCTCAGACATATATCTGACAGTCTCTGAATATGACATCTACAGAAGACATCTAGAAAAGATAGATATGCAAATTACAGATTTCATGGAAAATGGAAAACCTAGAACACATTTAGGCACATGCAAAATGAGTATCCTACATCTTTCATAAACTCCCTCATAAGTTTCCCACAAATTCTCTGCACACATATAATTTAACTCTTTTTGAAAGTGACTGATCTCTTCATAACAATATCCAGACAATTTTCAGGGCCAAGAAGAAAACTGTTTATTAGTAATTGTAATATTTTAAGAGCATGTAATCTGATAATGGATTCTGACTACAACTATCAAGTGTGTCTTATTTTAAAGAGTTCGGCAGAGAAAGAATTTTATTAAAAAAAACCTTATAACACAATTTATCTTTTAAAATGGTGATTCAGTGATAAAAATAAAACTCTAGGACAACTAGCATGAAATTGTAAAATGACACAAGTTTTATAGTTATAAAATAACCCAGGGAATACTTACATATTGTGTAAAAATACAAAAAAAAAATTAGAAGTTGATTGTGTACTTACAATGATAAAAATTCTAATTACATGGTTCTTACATTTCTTTAATATTAAACACACAAGGTTTGTACTTTCAGAGAGCCATTTCACTCATTCATGTGTATCAAATATCTTACATAAACATGTATAGATAACACAGCAGGTTACCTTTCAAAGTTAATACAGGAGGTTTCCCTTCTATAAGGGAGATGTAGAGCATTCATCCATTTTACATAGGCTTTGTGTCAATGGCAGGACTTAAACCTAGTCTAAGGCACTCAACACAGTTCCATTGCCCTAGACTTATATAAAGGGTACTTCCCATTCATGTACAGAAAAAAAAAAAGTACAAAATAAACAGAAGATCTAAAAGTTTTACATGTCTTGTTTTCACTTTGATGCTGAGATGAGCTCCAAGTGTAAGTCAGACTACAGTCAAGGATATCTACACATCCACCTAATTATTAGTGATTGTGAAGAGGTGTTTTTTTACTACTGGAAACCACCTTTAGCTTTTCAGATTTCTAATGAAATGTAACCTAAGTAAAGACTTGTTTCTTTTTGAGCACATACGTGTGTTCAGTTAGTTCACCATAAATATTTCTCAGCAACAGCCTTATTATTATTACAGAAGCATGTTCCATATTCTTGCAGTTTTGCCTGCTTGTATTGTTGTAACAAAACTTTTTGTTGCCACCTTTTACAATACCCAATTTCAGTGCCACATCTTTTTATTGTTTTCATTCTCCTATGTAGTTTTTTAACTCTTTAATTTTAGCAATTTGCTTAGTATATCCTGAGCGGTGTTCGATAGTTTAGGTGATATTTTTACCAACCACTAGTTTAATAAATAGTGTTTATGCAGGGAAGTAATCTAAAATTCAAACCCTTGTGAAGTTATGGGGCTCCTGATTCATAAAGAATATATTGTATCCATAGTCCCTTTGTCTTCTTTAATGTTTTACATGGTTTTATTAATTTCACAGCTTCAGCAGCAGACTATCTCCAGACTTTGGTCTTTGTAGATAGTAAAAACTAACTCTGAGCCAAACAGATACAGAGAGGGGCCTCCCATATAAGCCAGATTGTACCAGTACTATGGCTGCCAGTCCAGCATAACCTTGCATTCTGAGCCAGAGGTGGAGAACACATTGCAAGGGAGGCTGTGGGCCTTCCTCCAGAAGACCCTGGCCTACAACCACCAGGTAACAATGTGCAGGTGTCAATGGGAGGACATATGATTTTAGTAATAACATCTGTTCTTAGAACTAATCATACTAATCAAGCCTATGTCTCTGAATATGCATTTTTTTTTGGTGTTATAAATTACTGATTGTTCCAAGAAATGGTGTGCAAGTTAGGAGGAGCAATCCCCCTTTCACCTGGCTGTGATAAACATACCTGCTTTATAACCTTTCCCTGGTTGTAGAATTTGATTCTGCAAGTCATTCCACTGTGTCTTGTAGATGAAGTGTCCAGAGAAGAAGCTTTCAGGGAAAATGCAGAAAATCTTTTTACATGTAATGTTTATATATACTGTTGTGTCTGTATATACTATTGTACCTTTCATATTTCTCTATCAGTTTACCCTGCTATGCACCACACCAGGGAGTTATAACCACAAAAAAAGAATATGTGCCACAACCTTGAAGTCATTAACCCTAAAATGTCTTTCTCTTTCAGAGAACAAAATATGGCACAATGGCATGGGTAATCCAAGTCATCTTGAACAAAGTTCCTGTAATTGAAATGTCTTCCTCTCCTACTCCTCCTAGAAGTTCCTGTCCCACAAAGGGTATTCCCAGGTCTGTTCCCTCCTTTAACCAGAATTCCCTCAGGTCTATGGAATGTTTACACCCTTCATCATAATATTCCTCTCCTGCTAGACTGCTCAAATCTTTATCGAACATTTTTCTTCCATCTTACCTTTCTTTTCATCACAGCAGTGTTTATAAACTCAATTCCACTTTAAAACCTCTGTTCCTGCCACATCATCCTTTACCTCTTATTATATACCTAGGCTCCCTACTGTTGTGAGTACCTCACAGTGTACGACCACAAAGCCTCTACTTCTTCCATTTTACCAGTATATTCTAAAACTCCTAGCCTATAATAAACCTTATTTCCCCATCTTCTCACTCTTAAAATTTCATTACCCCAAAATTTTCTTTCTGAGAAGAAAACACACACTGTTTTCTTTTTTGACCAACAGATGAGATACATGCATGCTGACAGATTGGTTTCAGGGTAAGAAGAAAATATTGTCTCTCACTCTGAATCACACACAGCTTTACAAGCTACACATGGCTAACAGGTTATATATTGTAGAATCAGGAATAGCTATGAATTAAGAATATCACAGAAGCTGATTAAAACAGGTACATGAACAAAATAGAATGATTCAAAAAGACTCAGATATTTATGCTCTTTCCCACTTCTTTTTTTTCCTTTTCTTTTTTTCCCATAAATGTCTTTATGACATTTTTTCCCACATCAATGACCATTTGGCAAATGGTTCAGTAACCCACAATAGTTGTGATAGGTCCAAATGCGTGGTACCTGTCACACTCAAAGTGACTCAAGAATCCCTGATCTTTAGCTCTCATTGCAGTCTGCCCTGTCCCAATAGGTCTCTTCAGTTAAGTTCTTGTGTTAAGTCACAGAAAGAGATGCAACAAACGTGGAATACAGTACCCAACTCAAGCATCTGCATGAAACATTTCACTCTGCTTTAGTAAAGGACTAAAGGTTTCTGCAACGTGCACTCAGTCACAGAAATGTCAGTGTTATTTCAGAACACAAACAGATCAGGTTAAATTTTTGCTAGGTGACCTCACAGGGTCATGTGACCTCACATGGCACCCACAGGGCAGCTGACAAAACAGAAGAAAAGCAGGGCCAGGGACACCACAAGACAGGTTTGCCCTAAGCCTTGACAGAGCATGCCAACAATATGGTCCCAATAAACCATCCAAGACCACTTGATTTGTCAAATGAGCTGCCATAGCATATTGTAGGGCATGGAAGCACTGGTTGTCCCTAACAGATGTCACCACATTATCAGTGACAGATGACTGCTTTATTTGCCATATTTTACACCACTAGGACAATTGCAATTACAAGGAGGACCAGCAGTGGTTTTGTATGTCTGGACCACACCTGCCCTTTACAACCAAGATACTTTCCCAGATGCATTACACTTCAAGCCTCCAATGTTAATTGACAGGACAAAGGCACCTATAAATCACCATAATTACTCGTCACATTGTGTCCATGGCAGGGACAATCAGTGGGTCAATAAAGTAAGCCTCAGTTTTATTAAGCAATGCTTATGAGACAACTCATTTCATAACTGAAAGTTATCTCTCGTCTTGAAATCCACCTTTACTGATGTAAGATGGCCATCAGCTCCCCATGATGGTCCCAGAATCCTCAGTGTAACATTTCCCTGTGCAAGGATTAAGGGATTTTAGTCTGGGTGTATAAATAGCCCAGCTTTATTTGCTATTACCATGCAAGACAATTTTTCGTGATTTACTTCTAGCTTATCAGAGAAATGTAATAGTTCTCCTATTCAGTTGACTTCTAGCTTATCAGAGAAATATAATAGTCCTCCTATTTGGTGGCTACAAAGCAATAACTTTTAAATCTTTGCAGTGATTTGACCCTGGTCATCATCTAAGCACCATGCAGACATTTGTTCAAAACTCTCTCCTCCAGTGGAACAGGGAAGGATAAGAAAAGAGAAAACTCAATGATCAAGATAAAAGCAGTTTAATAGGTGACAGAAAGAGGAGAGAAAAAAATGTTATGCAATGACAATCACTCACCACCTCCCACAAGCAGACCAAAGGCCAGCCAGTCTCTGAGCAATGGCTACTTCCACAAACTCTCTTCCCCTCAGTTTTCATTTCTGAATTCAATCTTATGTGACAGGGACTATCCATCTTGCCAGTCTGGGTCAACTGTGCAGGTTGTTTCTTCTTCCCACTTTTTGCTCACTTTTTTTTCCAGTTCCTGAGAAAGGTCCTGAGAGGGAAAAAGTTAATTGACACTGTGCAAACACTGCTCAGCAATAGCCAGAATTTAGGTGTGTTAACAGAACTGTTTTAGTCACAAGTCCAAAACATAATACCATAAAGGCCACTATGAAGAAAAATAACTCCCTCTCGGCCAGATCCATTACAGTCCTATAAGGTTCTTAGGAGCTATAGGGCTTATGCAGGGGTTCAGTAACCAGACAATCTTACTCAAATATATTACTATCCCTCTTGAATATGAGGAGGAGTTCAAAACCAATTATTTGTCAAATGACACAAAGGAGAAGAAACAACAAAACATATCCTCAGTGAGCTCAACATTATTTTTCCTTTCACTGGCTCAAACATATGCCCCACCTATAAGGGTAGGGAATAACACTGTGCCTAATCTCTATTTTCACTTCTAGACAGAATAGGGACATTTTTACCTAATCAACTGCTGTTCTCATCAGTGGCATTCCCTGTGGCATTGCTATTCCGACAGAGTGTCTAATGACTTCTGGCAAGGTCCTCAGTCAACAAGTCTTTCTTTCTTGGCTGAAAACTTGAAATCCAAAAGTTCTCTTCCTCAAGTGGCAATATTTTCATCTTGTTAGTAGTAGTACAAAATTTTCCTGGATGTGAAACATAGAGTCTATGCTGGCTTTCAGAGAGAAACCATATGATTAATCCATGCTTAAAGGTCTCAGTACTTTTCTGCAGCCAAACATGTTCTTATAACATGTAGCTGGAAGTTCCAACTATGGAATTAATGTAATTCTTTTTATTAATATTTACTTTTTACAAAATTATTTAGGCCAGCCAGGGTTCATCTTACACAAACCAGAACTTCCTGAAATTCTCTTAGGCACTAGAATTAATACAGATATTTCAGAGAAAGGAAAGTATTATGAGATAAAAAACAAGCCAAGATTTAAAACTTACCAAAAGTATTTTTAAGTCTCCATCTATTCTATAATCTGTGGAAAGAGAATGTTCATTTGATCTGCTCTCAAAATCTGTATAAACTAATAGATATATACAATATCCACACACATACTTGCACATGTACTCAGTGTATATACAAAACATATATTATTATCTCAAAGAAATGTATCTTATACACCTTTATTAAAACATAAAATATATTGGACATCTGGAACCATATTTCACCAAGATTTATGTTTTAATGGGACTATACAATTGACAAAATGAAGAAGTACTATAAAATTTACTCCCAAGTAGTTACCCTAAAATAGCATGTACATAACCCAAACCAAGGTTAGAAAAGTCTTTCATTTGCTAGGAAGTATTCATGGAATTTCTTCATACTTCTGCAGTTGTTGAACATCTTTCATTAACAACCTGGATGACAGGAGAGACTGTATTCTCACCAGTTCTTGGATGACAAGTAGAATGAATGGTGAAAGCTCCAGGGAAAAAGGCTGCTAGCTCAGAGGACTTCAGTATACTGGAGAAATGGGCTGAATTCTCATTAAACAAAGACAAATAGAAGTCCTGCACCTAGGATGGAGTATCTCCATGCAGCTGAGGACCATGAGGTAATTCTTTGCAAGAAAAGACCCAGGAATCCTGGTGGGCTATTAGTTCAACATGAGTTTGCAGCACTATATTACAAGAAAAACTAACTATATATTGGGCTACATGAGCAAAAGCAGAGAGAAAGCTTAACGAAAGCCATTACTTCACTCCAATCAGCATTGGAAAGGCTGCATTTGGCATACTACTGCAGGCTCCCCACTGCAACAGAAGAGAGATCAGTAGATGATTGTTAGGTTGGTTAGAGAGCTAAATTCAGCATGGCACAGTTGAGGACAGACAGAAGAAATATTTCTTGCCTTCAGCTTCTTAAAGACAAAACACAAGTTAGATGCAGGCATACAAAGAGAATGAAAGGCAACAGTAATGAGTTACGACATGTGAAATTACAACTAGATGGAAGGAAAATATTTCATATTGAGTGTGATCAAGCACGTATCTCCTAGAAGAGCTGTAAGTATTTTTGGACAACTTTAAAAACAACTGGATTACATACTAGGAACCTGATCAATCTTTGACGTCACTTCTGCTTGGAGCAGAACTAGGAGTTAGATATTTTTCTGATTTTTGGCAGGGATAGAAATAATTTTTCTCCTTAGCAGCTAGCATAGTGACATGTTGTGGATTCATGATGAGAACTAGTATGAGAAGAATGTTGATAATATTATTGATGGTTTTTGTGGTTGCTAGGAAATCTAGAACTTTTCAACTTCCCATGTTTTGCTAGTGCACAGATTCAAAGGAAGCTAGGAGGGAGAATGGGCAGGTCACAAGATCCAGCATAGCTAAAGGGATATTCAATACCATGGAATGTATTGATCAGTATATAAGCTGAGGAACGTTGTCTCAGAGGGGTGGATTACTCTTGGGTATCAGTCAGCAGGTGGGGAGCAATTGCATGGTGCATCACTTATCTTCTTGGGATTCTATTTTCAATTTATTGATTTGCATTGCAATTATTTTTATTATTCTAA
>JAOEGS010018176.1:0-57075 GCA_025447755.1 Corythornis vintsioides | reverse complement strand
GCCGCGCGAGCGCGCGCGCTCTGGGGCCGGCGGGCGGCGGGGGCGGGGAGGGGATCGTGTGGCCCCTTCTGCACACTTCCCAACGTGGGGACGGGGGGGAGATGATGTTTAAAGAGCAGAATTGCACCTGTTTTCCCATCAGGTGACCACGCCGAGGGGAAGTATCCTGGAGAAACAGAGGGAATGGCTTCGGAGCCCGGCTGCGTGAGTAGAGGCAGAGAGGCAAAGCGAGCGGGAGGGCGCAGGGACCGCGCGGCGGCCAATGGGGCTCAGAGCCGCAGGAAGGGGGCGGGACGTCCCCCCGTTCCCCCACCCCCACGTGCTCGGCTTTGTGCTGGGCGGGCGGGCGGCCCCGCCGTCCCTTTCGCTTTCCCTTTCCTCTTCCCCTTCCCCGCCCGCCGCGCTCCCATGGCGGCCCGGATCCGCTTCAGGATGGAGGAGGACGAGGCGGAGGACGAGGCGTGCTTCTGGCGGTACGACTCCACCTGGGAGGAGGAGGACGAGGAGGAGGAGGACGAGGAGGAGGATGGCGGCGAAGGCGGCGAGCCGGAGGGAGCAGAGGCGGCAGCCGCGGGGGAGCAGCCGGTGTCGAGCTCTGTGCGGGTCTCCCAACAGGCCCAGGTGGGTGCTGAGGAGGGGGCTGTGCGGGGATCCCCGCGGGGCTCAGAGCGGACCCTCGGAAGCCCGGCGGGATGAGGAAGCCCCTTCCCCGCCCGCCCCGAGCTCCCGCTCCGCGCCCCGGCTGCGGCTCCCGGGCGGAGCTGCCGCTTCGATCCCCGGTAGCGGGAGAGGTGCTGCCGGAGTCCGCGCAGCCCCTCGGGGCCGCCTCGGCTACTTCGGCCTGTGTGTGCCACCGACCCGCGGCCACGCGGGGATCTGCCCGGGCCGCCCTCCTCGTTCGCGGGCACCTTCTCTCCGGTAGCCTCATTTACTGTCAGGAACTGGAGCAGCTTAAAATCCTTCCAGCCCAAGGCAGCCATCTCTAGCGTGTGATCATTTTATCCTCGTCTCGCTGAGAGAAGCAGAGACGACCTGCGGCCCCATCCACGACGAGCTGTGGGGTGCCAAAGGCTGAGCTCTGCTGTCCATCGTGGCCCCTTTGGGCTGCCACCAACTGGGGGGGGAAATTATTTTCCTTTTTTCTCCCCCCACACACCATCCCCTGTGATTTGGGTACTTTATCCCATCAATATGTGTCTTCTGTGTGACATCTGCCCCTTCACCGTGTTTCCAGGGGCATCTGCATTTGATGTGATGACCTCGATGTTCTTCAGCAGCTCCTTGGTTTTTTTTTTTGGTCAGGATCCTCACCTTTGTACAGTGACCCTGTGTCCTGTTTCATGCCGTCGATAAAAAGCCCTCCCACACGTCTGCTCGCTTTCCAAAGGGAGCTCTTCACTTTTTATTTTCTTTTAGACACATTTTTATTGGTTTGGTTTTGGTTTTTTTTCCGAGGAGCAGGATTATTGTTAAAACTGCAGTTAGATAAGACTGAGGTGCTGCTGAAAAATGTGAAAGCTGATGCCTTAAAATACAATTCACTTGAAATAAAAGCAACTTGCTGGTCTTATCTGAGGTTCCCATCTTTCGCAGCCTCGAGTGTCATTAGTTTATTCTACACTGTTGCTTTGGCAGTTGCAAAACTGTATCTTTTGTTGATTTTTTAGCATTTCCCGGCTCATTCAAAACATCACAGGCTTTAACTCCTCCCCTTTCGGGGAAAGAGAAACTAGTTCTGCACTTGAGTTTCGTTTCAGGGGTTCATCTATATTCTTGGAACATAAATAGGTGAATAAAGCTTTTTAGTTAAAGCACTTTTAAAGGAGTTTAATTTGAAATTCTAGATTTTTTTTTTCATAAGCATTAAGATATTAAAATAATCTCCCTTAAAAAAAAAACCAAAACAATACATGCTGTGCAACAGATAATTCCAAACACTCATGAATTCCAACCAAAATGCACATTCTGTACTTTGTGGATAAAATCCAAGTGGAAATGCAGCAGGTGAATGTGCCCATGCACATCTCTACATCTTCCTGGAGTTTACTGCAAGGAACATAGTTGAGCCTTGGCTGTGCCCATGGATCTCTGGAAGGTCACAGGTCTTTTAGGCAGAATGGTTTCAATATTCTCAGCAAGAGGCAGGATTTCTGTTGGTTTGCATTGTTTGAGGGCACATGGACAATTTTCTTTTGGATGTGGCTGGAGTTTTGTTCACAATTTTTAATGCCTCCAGAACATTCAGGTTGTATTTGTTCTTCAGATACTATTTTTTTTTCCCCCTTAGAGCAACTTCTGGATTGTGACAAAGGCAAGGACCATTTTTTTACGCCAGTGAGTGGACATTTTGAACTTGGCCTTACAAAGGAAGATGTTTCCCCTGAGACTTCTGACCCTTGGAATATCATTCTGCATCTTTAAGGAGCTCTTCCTTCAGTGACAAATGCATAGTCAACTCTGACAGTGCCTGAAACATTTTTAAGGGCAGTGAGAACACAAAAAACCCCAATAAATCTCCTATCTATTTGTTCCTTTCCAAGCTGCCAAAGGCATGAAATAAGTTTCCAAAACTAGTTCCTACTTCTGCTGATATTACACTAATTCTCATTCTTCTCCCCTCAGTCTAGATGGTATACTTTGTGTCTGAAGCTGCTAATGTTTTTATTCAATACTGAGGTTAGAGGTTTTTTTATATTATTCTATTCACTAAGCACTTTCAAAGCCAACTTAAAACTTCTTTTACCTTTGCATTTCACTCCTGCCTCTGCAAATGCTCTGTATTTTCTGTTGCAAACTCCTGCAGCTGTTTCTCTTCAGTTCTTTTGCATTGTGGTGTTTTAAGCTTCTAAGAGCAAGTGCTGAAAACCTTGAGGGTTGTGTTCACTTCAAAAAGGTTCTTCCTAATGCATGGGGCTCATGTTCTGCTGCTCAGACCTGTGCTTGAAAAACAAGCCTTTAGTTCTACCTTCTAACTCTCCATCAACAAAAGGTTTTGATCACCCTTCTAGGATTGTCATCTTGTTCATTCCCATGTCTTGGTCGCAATCCACATGTTCTTTTCTGGATGCAGCCTGTTGCCAGTTGTCAGCCCCAAATTGTTCATGTTTCCACCTCCTGGCTTTGTTGGCTGCTTTCCTCATGCTCTTTGCACAGTGATGCCTCTTCTTCCCACTGCAGGGTGGGAGGGAGAAACCCCCTGAGCTCACCCAGCAGTGTTGTGAGAAGTAGGGTTGATGTAACCATGCAGCTTTCTGCCTTACAGTTCAGTTTGTCCTTCTAACCTGGAAAGGGAAGGTTCTGTTTTCAGTGTGGCTTAAATAGCAGTTTCCAGAGACCCAGGAACATCACCTGCTTGGAGGGAAGGCTGAGCTTTGCTCTCTTTGCTTCTCCATCTTGTTGTCTCTCGTGCTGTGCTCCAGGACACTTTGAGCTTCTTTCTAGACAAGGCTTCTAGCACCTTGCACAATGGCATTGCCTCTGTTTCTGTATCTCCAGTTGCTCTTCAGCAAACCAGTTCTTTTTCAAAACTGGAGCCAGTGTACTCCTAGCCTGTTCAACCCGTCTGAGTGTAAGGATGTTCTATTAGAACCTCAAGTGAAGGAACTATCTGGAAAGAATATGAGGAAATTGAATTCTTCTGCAAATGGAAACAGCATTTTTATGAATTCCACACGTATCTGAATTTCATCTTTGCAGTTCAAAAGTAATAGTCCAAAGCATCAATAAATTTCAAAGCTGTTAACTCCCAGTCTCTCCTCTCATCTCCAGTGAAAGAATGATATTAATCTATTCTGGCTGAGCATGTTTCTTAGCCTTGTGTTTGCAGCCTGTTGCTATTTTTCCCCAAATGTCAGCTGGATGGTGAAGCTGTTTATAGTTGTGTGGTGCATTCCTGGGTAAGATTCTGGGGATGGACACCAGAGTGTGGATTTCTAATCCTGGGTGGGCCATGTGGCTGTGGGAAGCTCTGCCACTTGTTTTGTTTTATGCTGTCATATCTAAAATGGAAATGCCTGGAAAGGCATTATTTCAGGTCATCACAAGTTGTTGCATTTAAAAAACAAGTTGAACTTCATTTAATTCCTGTACCCAAGGTATGGGGGGAATCTCAGTGTGTACATGTATTTTTTAAATTTAATTAAAAAAATTCTGCATCAATGACCTCCCTCTATGGAGACAGGTTTGGTCTCCCAAATGCTGTGCATGCTTCATAAATTTTAAGTATTAACAATCAACAGGGCAGCTGAATGGATGACTTCATTACAGCAAGGTGTTAGAAAATCTCATCAAGTTCCTGCCTTTATAATTAATGATCCAGTGACTGGTGTTCTGTAGAAAGTGGTTTTCTTATTTTTATTTTCCTCTGTGCAAATGAGATTAAGAAGTATCAAGTGAATTAAAAAATAACCTGAGACAGCTTTTGCTGCTTCTTTCTTCTAAGTTTCTTAAAATGCTATTTTGTCAGAGTCCACACATCTTATTCCTGTTTCACACAGACCCTGCTCTTGCTGTGAGCTGGTGTGTAATGCTCTAGCTGTGCTGTGCTTTGCCTTGCAAGGGTCCTTTCCTTCTTGAGCAGTCATGTTCATTTTGGTGAACCAAAATTCTGTCTTTAAGGAACACTTATTAAGTGATTTTATTCCTTGGGATGAGATGGTTCAGCACTCAGCAAGGTTAAACCTGTCTGGAAAGTGTAACAAATTCTCTTGAAGTAATCCACTGTAAAAAAATAAATAAATCAGTAGTTCAGTCAAAATGCATTTTAAATTAACTTCCATGAAGTTCAGAGGAAGAAATTAAGCTGCTCTTTGTGATTTCTGTCTAAATGCACCATTTGAGATGGATCCAGCACATGTGTGTATGGAGAACCTGACACCCAATTGTCAGGTGAATGTGGCAGCACAGATTTTTCTCTATAGCAATTTGAATGATAAATAAAACCAAGTGAATTCAGCTATAACTAGGTAGATCTGTCACTTGGCAACTAATAGGGAACATGTGAGTCACTGCTGTGGGTATTCTCATTTTGTGTATCTATTTTATTATGTTATTAGTGAAGTTTGGTTTCAAAATGTTTCAACTAAATGCCTTTTATTTGTAGGAGCAAAGATTAATTTCCTCACCACTGTGTCAGAGGGTCTTTCAGGTAGGCTTGACATTAAGTTTGGTTACTTGGAGAAATGAATAAATATGAAAGGCATGATTGGAAGTCCTGTAAAAGAAATAGCTAATTTAACCATGTGGCTCTTTTCTGGTCCACTCTCCAGATCAGCAGGATGCTAAATCAGGTTTTATGCTTGAAACTGGGTTGTTTGGATGTGGTTTTGAGGGACATGGTTTAGGGGTGAACTTTGTGGAGTAGGGTCAATGGTTGGACTGGATGATCCCAAGGGTCTTCTCCAACATGAATGATACCATGATAAAGGAAAGAAAACTTACAATGCCTACAGGGAATGAGAATCTTCAATTTAAGGCATATTTCTGCAGCTTAAAATCTACAACTTTTTAAGTGTGATTTTTGTCTTGATTAGGATATATAGTGAGCTAGAAAGACAGACAGGCAGGGTTTAGTTTGGCTTGGTTTAAAACCTTTGAATTAAAATAAAATTTTGATAAATATACAGATAAACCACAAAGAGCCTGATTGCTAAGACTAGAAAGAAAAAGAAATATTTTTATTATGAACTTCTCTTAGCCCACAGTTGACTTCAGGAACGCAGGGAAACCACTGCAGTAACAAACTGGTTTTGAGGGTGCCGGGAGTGCAGAGTGGAGGGCACAGGAGAGCAATAGGCAGGGGAATGTGTGGGAGAGATGATGAATTGTGTCAGTGGGTTTATTTAGTTGAGAGACTACACATTTATTCTGGATCTCTGATCAGTCTCTTTCCTTCAGTTCTCAGGCAGGCGCAACTGGAATGCAGCAAAAGACCTGCAGAGATACAGGCACCATTACCCGGTATGGACCAGGCTCTGCTGCCTCTTCCTCATCACCTGCCAAGTTCTGGAATGCTTTCTACATCTGAGGGCACCCTTTTGGCTTTCCATTGATAGAACCTCGAGAGGATTCATTGCTGAGGAGGAAGGGATGATGTGCATGTGGGTGTATGGGAAACAAGCTGTTCCTTCCCAAAACACGCTTCAAGGGTTTAGCTTGAAATGTTTAGAGAATGTGAGGGGAAAACAAGGAGTGGTGAAGTGAATGCTGCTTTTTAAAAGGTTGCTGCTTGTTGATTTCTTGTTCTCATTTCCAGGGTTTGATAGAATCAGAAAATGAGGAGGAAGAGGAGATGTGGAATTTAAGCTTTTATAAAAACGAGATTCGTTTTATGCCTCATGGTGAGTACCTTGTGTGATGACTGTTGGATGCAGCTCTGCTGCAGCTGGTTGAACTGTTGAAAGACTAGTTTGATCTGTGTGGGAAAATTATTAAAACAAAGCCAACCACTAAAACAACAACAACAAAATCTTACAGAAAAAATGGGCAAAAAAATCCTCAAACCCAAGCACCCAAAACCTAGTAAAAAAACCAAAAGCACCACCAAGAATTTCCATTTAAAAATGTTGCAGTACCTGCTGTATTCTGCTGTATGTTCTTTAACTTTTTGGGTAGAAGACTGTGATTTTTTTTCTGGCTTACCAGGATGGTGGTTCAGTTAGAGAAGCCAGTGCTGGTATGAGAACACCTGGCTCTGGGTAATGAGCCACCTTTGGTGTCTGGCTAACTTTAATTTTCATTTGGTGCCATTTTTTCTTGCCTGACTTGTTTCTCTTTTTTGTTTGTTTGTTTTGTTTTGTTTGTTTTTCAGGTGTGTCTATTGAAATTCTGCTTGAATCTTGGTGGGACAACTATGAAGTTCTGGAGGAAAACCATTCTTACATACAGTGGTAAACTATCTGTATGAATATTGTGCCTCTCTAGTTGTGCCTCTTTTAAGAGTCCATTGCATCTCTGCATCTGAATTCAGCTTCTCAAAAGGCCCAGAATTACTGAAACTTGTGTCCACTGTCTTTTTATTGAGTTACGTTCTTCTGGAAATAATTCAGTGGAAACCCTGAAGACATGAGTTTCCAGTGCAGCAGTGACAATAGATCTCAGTCACATTTGGTCTTACAATGTGCTGCAGAACAAGGTATTAGAGCAATGAGAGAGATCCAGATAAGCAAAGTATGTTTTTATCATTGGTGTAGACAGTGCTTTTATGGGAGGGATTTGATTGTCCTACAGTAAATTTCTCCTGTATCCATAACAGTGTGAGAACTCCCAGAGATGCCTGTGATACCATGACTTTTAGATTTTTTTTGTTTAACCCTGAGTTGGATGCCATCTTTGCTCACTTGAGCTGAATGTTTTTTCCCCTCCAGGTTATTCCCTTTACGTGAACATGGGATGAACTGGCGTGCCAGACCACTCACATGGCAAGAAATCCAGGTAATCCCAGTTTATGGCTTTTTTTTTTTTTGAGGTCTAGGGTGTTTTTTTACCTTGCTTCCTTGGAACAGAGCTCACTCAAGCACTGCAAAACATTTGTCTGTCCTGTAGCCACAGCAGCAAATGAAATGCTTAATGATACAGTCAAGCATTGTTCATAATTCAAGTGCCACTTTAAATTGGTGCAGGTTATTAGAGACTTGTCCTTGTACTCATTGGTCTGTCTTGTTTGTAGGCCTTTAAGAGGTCCAAGGAAGTTATGCAGAGGTTTGTACGTGCTTATCAGCTCATGCTGAGGTTTTATGGCATCATTCTGATCAATGAGGAAACTGGAGAACTGAAGAGAGCAGAGAATTGGGCTGAACGATTTCAGAACTTGAACCGGTGAGTCTCCTGATCCTGCTGCTCATCTACTACAGCCAGGTGGTGCTTTGAGAGTCAGTCAAATACAAGAAAATCCTCAGCCCTTGAGGAATGAAGGCTTTTTTTGAGGAAAAAGTTAGCCAGCTACAGTATTTTTATCTCTGCTCAGCCTCTGTGGGTCATCACACTCATTGTAATTTTAAGTGACAAGTGTAATAAGTAAACCAGCTGAGACTGGTTTTCATTTGTATGAGGTGCAGTTGTTAACAGCAAGTGTTCTTCACACTGGCCTCCTGATGTGCAGGATCCTGAAATAACAGGCTTAGAGATGTTAACTATTGATCTCTAGTAGATCTTTTGTTTAAAGCAATTTTTTAAAGCAGGAACCACTGAAACATTTTCACAAGTATCCAAATTACCTTTGTAGTATTCTGTTTAAACTACAAAATAAGAGGGGTTCCATATGCTTCCCTCATTGATTTATAATGCTGCTTTAACATGTGGAAAATGCTTTGAATCCTTAGTGGAAAAGTGCTCTGCAAATTGGCATTAATGTTTTTCTATTATTGCAGGACTTACCCCAGAGATAATAACGACCCTTCATATTCTGATTATATTAACAAAGGCTTTAGGAGGAGCACACTCACAAAGGAAAAAACAACTCAAAGATTGTCAAATACAACAAAAAGAAATTAGAAAAGAGCTGTATCTAGCTGAAGTCCTTGAGTCATGAATCTCTGGCAGCATCCTCACATGCCTGGATTCTTACACTTTCTGCAGGCTTACACTGCAGGATCACTGTCAGGAACAGGCTGTTGGGCTGCATGGACTTGTGTGTCTGACCCAGTATGGTGGCTGTTATCTACTGGTAGGTGATGCAGAAAGCCAGAACCTTTTCCAGCAGTTGAGATAATGAATCCCAGCAACCCAGGAAGGGCTGGGGAGCTCCTGCTGGAGGCAAACAGCAGCAGTAGGTGATTTCAAAGTAAGCCCACCTGTGTTCCCAACTGTATTGTCAAATAGCCTTTAGTAAATCACAGCAAATAATGCACAAGACATTTTGCAGGAACCCTGGAGATTTGAGTGATTTTTAAGACTTTCAGTTAACAGCTCTGATCATCTTTTTCCTTCAGGTACAGCCACAACAACCTGCGGATTACTCGCATCCTGAAGTGCCTGGGGGAGATGGGATATGAACATTATCAAGTGCACTTGGTCAAGTTTTTCCTCACAGAAACTCTTGTTAAGGAGACATTACCAAATGTCAGGAAAAGTGCCTTGGATTACTTCCTGTTCACCATCAGGAACAAGCAGAAGAGAAGAGAACTGGTGCACTATGCTTGGCAACACTTCAAACCTCGAGGCAGCTTCGTGTGGGGGCCACACGACAAACTCTTGAAGTACAAACCCCGCTCTGCCAAGTCACAGCTGCACCAAAAAGCTGAAGAGAAACAAGAAACTCCTGAGAAAAAATCTGATGATTCTGTGGAAAAGGATCAGACTCAGTCTCCAGAGGAAGAACAGAAAGCTGGAGACCTGAAGCCTGAAGTGATTGATGGTGATGATGTAAAAGAGAAGAAAGGTCAATGTGCTTTGGAGGGAGGAGATTGTAAAGAGGAGAAAGAAGCTTCATTTACCCAGCAGGAGGAGAAAGATTTAAACAAGGAGGCTGAAGAAGTGCAGGATACAGCAGAGAATGATGGCACAAAGGAGAGCAAGAAGAGAAAACTGGATGCAAGTATAGCAGATGCTAAAAAGGGTGGAGCACTGAAAAGTCCCACTGATATTGAAAACATTTCCCGTAACCTGGGAGAATGTGCAATTGATGCAGAAATCCCCTCCTCAGCTTCTCTCTTGCAAGCAGAGGAGGCCCAGGAAACAGTGAAAGAGGACAATACAAGCACCAAAGACACTGCAGTGCCAGAGAACACTGATGCTGCTGTGAAAAGGAGGAAAGTTGATAAAAGAACATTCAACTTGGCCATAAACCTGAACGTGAAGCCCTCTGCTCCCAGTGCCAAGTTAAACCCATCTGTTACAAACAGTGAAGCTCAAAAAGGTGCTGTCAGTGGGAAAAATGATGCAGCTTTGGAAGTGGCAAGTGAGCAGGGTGGTGGTGGTGATGCAAATGGTAGGGCTGAGAGACCCACAGTTGGCCTCAGCCTCACCAAGACTGGCAGGACTTCTCCAGTGACTGATGCCTTGGAGTCGAGTGAAGATCAAGTCATGGCCAAGAGTGATCAGCACCTCTGCAACAGCACACTTCTGGGAGGCACAAGTGAGGTAGATGAGGTAGAACAGCATAAAGAGGCAGAAAATGCAAGTGGAAAAGGGCAAGCAGAAGTCCCAGACAAGAAACAAACTCCACAAAGTCTTGTGCAGAGCATGGTGCCCACTTCTGAAGGAGACAATACTGAGGTAGCAACAGAAAAACCTGAAAACTCTGAGTGTGCAGCAGAACCTGATGAAGAGCTGGTAGCAGCAGAGTGATACCAGCATGACAGGTGGATGAGCAAGTGGAGATGACACTGCCCTGACTGCTTGGAGCCATCTCTTGTGATCTGCACAGCAGAAATACACAGAAAAATTAACTTTCTTTGGGCTGATCCAGGCCAGCCCTTCTCCAACTTTCACTCTTCCACACTTTTAAAATCACCTGTAGTTAATTCCTTGAGATCCAGCCCTTGGTTATCCTGAAAAGGAAAATTAATTTAGTCATCTTCACAGACAGGCTATGCCCTGTTCCTGGTTTTTATCTGATGTTCAGGATTATCTTGGAGCAATGGGGATTTTTGCACTTTGCTTTGATTCTGGGATGCCCCTCTTTAAAGAGAAGAGGAAAACTGATCTGTTTCCTTGTTTGAACTAATCAAGTATTTATTAAATACTTGATTTTTGATGTCAAAACAGAATGACCTAATTTGCCTGGCCTTTCTATTACCATGGAACTTCTACTTGTGATTTTGAAAGGTTGCACCTTCCTAGGAGATTTATTTCTGGAAAAGGTGCTGTTTGCCTGGAAAGATCCTGTTCTCTAGGGTGCAAAGCATGGAGTCATTTGTTCCCTTTAGCCCCTGCAGCAGTGGCTTGTTGGAGTCAGTAAAAATGTGAATTGTCTACTGGTTTCTAAGAGAAAAACCATCAGACTTTGCATAAATCTGTCTAGAGCTGTTATTTTTCCACCATTTTCAGACCCTTGACAGTCTTCCACGGGTATTTCTCTCCACTATTGGTACAAAGGCCTCCTTTCCTTAATGGCCAAAACAGACCAAGAATTATTTGCCATTGTGGGGCTTTTTGTTCAGCCTTTGCTGTTAATTTGCAGTGGCCTGTGGGGCCACTTTTCTGCAGGCCCATTGCATGAAGTGAAATGTGTCAGATTGAAGCCACTTCTTAGTCAGGGGCAGGGTTGTTTTGCCATAAAATGATCAGCGAGGCCACGTTCCAGTGCAGCATGGCTGGAAACCCCTTGGCCTTTGTTGGGGCAGTTAATTGAAACTTCAATTGGAGGAGCTATGCTTGTCTGCTTCATTTCTTTACAGCCCTCAAGAATTTACTTTGAGACCTTGCCAGCTATTTGCCTGCCTTAATGTTCCTGACCTCCCTGTTAGCTCTTCTGCCTGACTTACACAGTGTTCAACTGAGTCTGAAGGAGCATTAAACAATTTAGCACTTTGGCTCCTAGAGATTTGCTCTGTGAAGCAGAGGAAAACTTTCCAACAGCCAGAAGGTCTGCATTTGCTGTTTGCTTGGATGGTTTGCTTTAGTTTGGGGGTTTTTAGGTGCTGTTTGTTTTGAGTAGGCAATGGCTAGAGGCTTGTCCACCCTGCCAGAGAGCAGATGCAGTAGCCTCTGCAGTGTTCATGTTTTTCTTCTCTCTGCTACTACTCTTGAGAAGCTTCATCTTTCAAGGAATTTGATCACTGACTTGCCTTCCCTGGTCCAGCATGGCACATACATGTGAGTGGGAATAAAAATCTGCAAGCTTAACATCTAATGTTTGTGGTCACACACCTAAAAAAATGCTTTAATGTCTTTAAAATACTTCTTTTTTTTTCTCCCTATAAACACATGGAGTTAAATAGCCAATAAGAATAAACTAGAGATATAAATACTTGAAGATGAGTTAAAAATGTTTCATAAAAGATTCATAAGGAGTTGTTAACTGTGGCTTTTGTACAGATTTATAGTAACTTTTTTTTATTTAATGAAGTTTTCTTTGTGGCTATGTGCTCAGTTGGGGCATAGCTCATAAATCTTAACTATGGTGATGTGTAGTTTGTTTTTTGTGTTTAATGGGATTTCACTGTGAGCCCTGGGCTGGAAGTGCTCAAACCAAACCATCCCTTTTCATGGTCAGGTTTAGAGCTTGGGCTGCATGTGTTTGCAGTGAGTTCACAGGATGTTTTCCAGCACTCTGAGCTGTATCACAGTCTGTTATGTTAATGTCACCTATTAAAGCATGACTTTAATGCCTATCTGTATCCACTTTTTTGCCTGTGAGGGCAGGGTATGACCATATTGCTGTCCCACCACACCCTGTAGCCATCTGCTGTTGCTTGGGCACCTCCAAGGAGTGGGTGCATGGGGCTGGCTGGTGTTGTCAAGCACAGCAGATCAAGCAGAGTTCTAGTGGGATCATTGTGTGATAACCCTGCTGCTGATTTGGTGTGGAGATGATGCTCAGTTCTTCCTCTATCACTGTGAAACATGGCTGGTGAATGTTTTTGGGTAAAGACACCCCTCACACACATGCTTCTTGTTTAGAAATACTTCAGGAGACCCTGGCTTGGCTCTGGGCTGCCATCCTCCCAGCTGTGTGGTGGGATGGATGCTCTGTAGAGCAAACAAGGGCTTTGCTTTCCAGCAGCTCTTGGGGCCTTCAGGCAGGAGGCAGCTGCCTGGCCTGCATGTGGTGGCTTTGATCTAGTGAATCTTTTCTTTAGGACACAAGCACAGGGGTGTCTCTGTGGTCATGATTTCTGTAAGGCACTGTGGCCCTTCAGCAGTGCTCTCTCTGCCTGGGGATATGGAAGGAGAGGAGAACTGATCCTCCTCTTCTTCTGTGCCTGGGCTGGAAGGTGCACACGACCAGGGCTCTCATCTTGCTGGTCATGAGCAGGTTGAGCTTGCAGCAGCTTCCCAAGCACTTTGTGTGGCTGAGGAATCTGAATCTGCTGTACCTTCTCACAGGGAGAGGTACCAGCTCTGTGCAAAGCTGTTCCTGTGGCTGCACCCTCTCCCTCTGGGGGGTTTGTGGTGTCTAATAAAACTCTCCATTTACTTTGAAGCCATCTGGACACATTTAGGCACACACTCCCTTTCTGTCCACAGCTGCCTGTTCCACAAAATCTTGTGGGAACTCAGTAAATCTTTGAGCCCTTTATCCCACTGTCAAGGTTGGTGGAGTGTGGGCTGCTGTGGGGAGCTGGACAGGCACACACTGTACTCACACAAACCACCTGGCATATGGATATCAAACTGAAAGCTGGGATTTCGGTTTTTAAGCTTTGCTTTTCCACTTCTGCTCTCCTCTTGCTAACCAAATGAGCTGTGTCATCTCAGTCCTGGTGAACCTTGCCACTGTTCCTCTCTGCTTGCAAGCTCTGCTTTGGATGAAAGTCCTTTTAATCGATCAAGGGAGGCATGAAGCTATTTGCAGGAGATGAGTCTTTGTGAATATATTGCCATTTGGGGTCATTTAGCTGGGAACTGTCATCCTGTTTTCCTTGCAGATATTTCAAAGGCAATTCTTCCTTATTTTTTCCTTTTTTCTTTGGGTGGCTCTGAGAACATTTCTCCTTTTTTCTTCCTCCTTGTATCTGTCTGTGATTATCTGTTCTCTGGTCAGGATTCATCACTTTTCAAGGAATCAGTTGACATTTTTTAGCTCTCCCTGCAGAAAAACCCAAAGAGCCATGAATGCAGCTCCAGAGCTAATAAACCACCTCACAAAGCACTAACTGCATTTCTCCAGAGCATCTTGCACTTGGTACAGGTATATTAATTTTCCTAGTGAAGTTAGCTAGCCTCAGGCACCAAATAACTCTGGCTCTGTGTTGCTTGTTATCTGTCCAGCACCGAGGTAGTGATGAGCTTTGAGAAATGGCCCTGGTGGAGACCTAAAAACCACCTTTCTATCTCCAGCTGGAGCAGCTGAATTCTTCTCCTGCAGCGTGTCTGCAACTCCAGTCCTTCCATAGGCTCCCTCCTGTTTGCACAAGGCTGGGGCTGCCCAGCAGGGCATGAATGAAGAGTTTCTCTTCCTGACTGACTGTTGCTCCCCCTCCTTCTCCCACCTCCTTCCCAAACCTCCTCCCAGCTCAGCCCCCTCTTTGCTTGTGCTCCTGAGCTCTGCCCCTCCAGCTGGAGCCTCAGGTTTATCTGGAGACGAGGAGTCTGGTTTGTAAGCTGAGAACCAGGAGGAGGGAGCTGCTGGACCCTGGAGGAGAAAGGGTTCAGCTGCCCAGGAGAAAAGAAGAGAGGCAGAGCCTGGGCACCATGGCTGGATTCTCCACTCTTGGGCTTCTCTTCTTGTGTCAGCTAATAGCGAGGGCATCAGCTCAGGTAAGAAACCTCATTTATATCTTATGCTCAAGAAAAAAAAGTCCAGGGGGGAAAAAATAGTGATCTATGCATGTTATACTTGCAGGATGAAATGTGGTGATAGGGAGGTTATTAAAGGCTACAGTGTATTAAAAATCTGTGTGCTGCTTGTGGTGCTGGGCAGAGGGTGCCCAGCAAACCCCTCAGGTGGGCTTTGGGATCTTGTGTTCTAGAAACTGCTGCCTTATGCTTCCCATAAAAGTATTTCCTCCTGTTTGAGACCACTCTTAGGGGAGACAGAGCCTTGGGAAAGGGGAGAGCTGTTGATGTCAGAGAAACAAGTTTTCTTTTAAAATGAAGCAGTAGCCTGCCAATGAGATTGATCTCCTGATATGCATCAGAAGCAGGATTTCCATTAACAGATTTTAGACTTTTAAAACAGCATCTTTAACCCTTGTTCACCTCAGACCTGAAGCTGTATTAAACTTCCCTGTGCTGTGTTAATATTTAGTGCCTGGGGAAGTAACTCCTGAGTGAGGTTTTTCATTGTGTTAGCAAGGAATTTCTGCAGCCTGGCTTGGGAGTTCAGAGCTGCCCTCATCTGCTGCGAGCAAAGTTGCTTCTACAATGGAACCTTTGTTCACTGAAGCTGCAGCAAGTTGCTCTCTGGAGTCCTCTCCATACAGAAGTCATTTATTGGGCCTCTCTCTCCTTCCCTCCACCTCAGACCTCCTTAAAAATCCCAAATTTTCAAATGGCATCCTGCTCAGAGAGGAGAATTTAATCTTCTGCCTTCAGAAGTGTCTGCCTGGCTTTTCCATCACCCTATTGCCCTGGGATTATAAATTAAGTTTTAATTCCAAGCACTTGGCACCTCTTTATCTTGATCATTGCCTTTCCTCCTCTGCCCACAATGAAATGTGCCCATAGGCAATGAGAACTGTTTCCTATACAACCAAACCTGTTTGGTGCCCAGTGCCCAGCTCTGATTCCCAGCAGTTAAAGGAGCTGGGAGCCCCGTGCCATGTGCTCAGTCAGAAGAGTTTTCCACAGAGACTTGAACTAGTCCTAAACTCCTCTGAGGGCCACCCAGGATGATGGGAGCCCTGAGGGCTGGAGGGTCAGTGCAGATTCAGGGTTAAGATGTAGGATTTGGCCATTGCTTTTTGGTTTGGGGTTCTTTTTTAGGGTTCTTCTGATGCAAACCCAGACTCTTCTTTCTGTCTTTCCCCAATCCTTTCAGAGAATAGGACCACAAGGCCCTCCTGGACCAAGAGGACCCCCTGGACCATCTGGCAAGGACGGCATAGATGTGAGTGACATACTACAGAGGGAGGGCAAGGGGTGGAGCAGAGGCAGAGGCCACTAAGCCAAGAAGCTGTTCTTGTTCTCCAGAGCCCAGCCTTTAGACCAGCCTTCAGAGCTGGATGGACCTGGAGAACCAGCCCAGGCTCAAGAGTCCTTGTTTTGTAAGGGTTGGAAGAGCTAGTGGAGGTGCTGAGTGGCCTCAGGTTCTTTGCAGGATTAATCTCCTGTCTCAAGAGAGAATCCAGGGCAAAGCCAGTGTATGCCCAGGGATTCTTGGCCCTGCTTGCAGCATAGCATATTTATCTTTTGATGTCTAGATAGAAAGGGGAATGTAATGTAAGGCTGAATGCATGGGTACAATGAATGCTGGGTGCTCTGTAGTTCAGAGAGGGCTTTATGTGACACTTCAGAGCACCTGCATTTCTAGAGAGACCCCAAGAAGTTCAAATGTGCAGCACTGGACACTGTTCTTACTTTATGTTGGTTTTATTTCAACACTGGCAGTGTGGATATCCCTAACTTAGGTTGGCACAGGAGAGGTCAGAATCTGGCTTGTGTGTTGCCAGACACGAGTTGCCTTTAGTGGCACAACAGGGAAATTAAATGGGCACCCTTTATTTCAGCAAGCAGTTCTTTACACCTGTACCTCCTGTGGACATAGAAGACTGTACCACAGGACTTACTGGAGGAGAAAAACTTGTCCTATTACTTTCAATTAACAGTTCCACAGCCATGAAAAATTTTTTCTTCTGTGCATCTGTTGGATAAGGACTTAACTGTGTCCTGTAGTTGGCACTGGATAAAAAGAGCATCAGATGGACCTTCAGCAAGACCACATCAAATGCAAAAGGCCATATTCTTGCTTCAGTATTCAGTTTGAGTAGCACTTGTGTCTCTAAGCTGCTTATGGAATAGGACAGGGTTTTTAAAGCTTGTCTGAAGAAAGTTTATTGGAATTAGGCCTTTAAACAACCTTAAACACCCCTATTCATTCCATGCAGCTTATTTTCTTTTGGATAAGAAGGTAAAAAAAACCCCCAAAACTATATAAGTTCCCTGGTATATGGTGAACAAAGAGCTTTTTTGTCTCCAGTGGTGAGTTTTCATAGCAGCTCTGTGGGCAAGGCTGCTCTGAAAAGAGAACATCATTGATTTGCAGCTAGCCCTTCTGAAGTGTCCTTTTGCCTAACAGAGGCTTTTTCCCTGAAAACCTCACTCTGGCTGTGTAATGTGAAAAGTTCAGAGGTAGTCCTTCCATGGGTTCTCTCCACTTTTTTCCATGATGTGATAAAAGGCTGAAGGGGATACCTTGGAAGAGGGCAGAGGATGTGTGTTGGCAGCAGTGAGCCCATGGAGACCCAGCCCAGGCCATCAGCAGGGCTGGAGGCTGCCCTGCTCTGCAGGGTGGAAAAGAAGAATCTGGGAGGGATGGAGCCCTTCAGACTTCCAAGTTGTACTCAACTTCTACATAGAGGCAATCAGAAGGAAACAAACCCCTGTAACTGTGTCATCCAGTTCCTGCTTTCTAGGGGATATTTTACACCTTAATTCTGATCCAGCATCACTTGTGATTGCTCTTGGAAACAGGAGCCTGTGGAGATGTTGGTCACGTGAACCTACAGCCTCTTAATCCACTGCTCAAAGCTTCCAAAAGCTCCCTGTGGGACAGGACCAAATCACAACATCTAATTAATAGGAAGAACTTAGTCCTAATACATCAAACAACTGAGTAAAGTATTTAAGGTGTCGAGTCTTGCAGGCCCAGCTTGAGGCTGGGTTTTTGGCTCCATGGGAATAGTCTGATTTGAACAGACTTGATCTACATCCCTTCTGTGGATTATAGGTTGTCAGGTGCCCAGGGACAGGCTTGGGATGGTTTCTGCCATTCCACTGCACCTTCAGTCTTTTAAGGAAGCTCATTGGAGAAGAGGTGCAGGGGCTGTGGCTACTGCTGAGCACACTCAGGAAACTTCCCAGTCTAAGGGCTGCTGTTTTTCTGGCAATACCCTCCAAAAAATATCAGTGCATATAATCCTTCACTTCCATAGTGCTGCATGGAGAGGCTCACCTGGACCCTGAGCAGTAAAGTCAATTCTACTGCAAAGAATGAAGCCATTATTTCATTTATTTCCTTTATTGATGAGGCTTTTTAAGTCACAACGAGAACTTTTCTGGCCCAAATCTATGCAAGCTTCCTGAACTTTTGTAAGCCACTCCAGCTGGGTCACTTTTACAGCTGGATTTGGATGAAAGCAGTGTGGGAAGTGTCACTGAAGAGTCTTGGAGCTGGGTAAGTGCTGCCAAGGTGTTCAGCAGTCCCTTACCATCAGCTGTGAGCAGCAAGCAACGTGTAACATACAGCTGAATTATTCAGGATATCTCCAAACAAACCCTGGATGAACCCCATAAGCACAATTTCTAAAAGCTCCTGCTTTTCCTCCTGCTTTTCAGTGAGAGCTGCAACATGAAATCCCTCTGAACTATTTTGTAATTACAGCCTTGAACATGCTTCATGTTTCCTACTCAGTAACAAGCAAAATCCCTCCCTCCCAAGAATGGAAACAGCATGAATTAGCCACAAGTTCCTGTGAATTATTTCTGGGGATGTAATTCCCTACATTGCTAATAAGCAGTTGTCACTTCTCAAAAATCAAGCTTGCTTTTTTTTTCCCCCCCTTCCATTTGCAGTCTCCTGGCTTGACTTGCTAAAGAGTAAACTTCCTTCCCCTTGGTGTAGCACCAGGAGAGCATTTCCTTCTGCTGACAGCCTTTGCCTCTTAATTCCCAGTGAGCTGGCATTAGGGATATAAACACTGATTAGGCTTTTGATTCAGCTGACTCCTGCAGAGTCCCACAGGGGTCCATGATGGCAGGATCAAGGTTTAAGATGGTCCTGAACAGCCTTTGCTGCTGCTGTGACCTTACTGTATGGCTTGCATCGTACAGACAAGAAAAAATGCAAGGAGCTGGTGATGGAAGAGGGAAGAAACCACCTCTGCTGCCATTTCTAGCTCCCTTTTCAAACCATCCTTGGCAAAAGAACTGCTCCTTTCATTTCCTTGCCAGGGGCCCTTCCCCACTGATGAGAACTAGAACTATTTGTGGAAAAATTGTGGGCAAAAGACAGCAAAGGAGTTGCTTCAGCAAGCCAGAGCATAAAGATCTCTCTGTCCAATGAGCCTCTGGTCTGTGCATTGATCTCTCACCAGTGCAGTACATAAATCCTTGCCTGAGCCAACCAAGGCAGCCAGTCTGGAGAGATTTGCCTGCAGACTTCACAGTTGCAGACCCGGTAAATATAGAACCATGCTATAAATTCCATGCCTTTGCTTACTGCCTTCTGACTCCTAATTATCAGGCCCCCAGCAGGGATGGTGTTATTTCTAGCCTTGCTCTGTTAATAAACATCCTTCTTCCATAGAGATTTTTTTTTTCCAGGGTGTCAATGTGCCCCTTCCCTCCTGCTCGCCCACAGTATTTGTCTCTCTCAGTAGTGAGTGCACTTATCCTAAAGCCAGGAGGGGATGGCCCCATCCAGACACCTGGAACTGGGACACAGAGTGGTTTTTCCCATCACAAAATGATGGCAAACTGAGCTTCAGTCAAGGACCTGCTATTCCCAGATGATTGCCTGTTTTGGGGGGTTAACAACAAAACATAAATATCTTCTTGTCTGGGGTCCAGATGAGCTCCTGAGTGACACTGCAGTTGGTTGAGCTGGAAGAAATGATTCAAAGGCTTTTAAAATATTATCTCATTAAACACCTTTAATGCTGTTCTTAAAAGTTGCTTTCCATTAGGATAGGGAAAAAAAAAAAGAGTGCTTTTGAAATATTCTATAAAGATTGGGTTTAATCCAGATTGTGCAATTGGATTTAGGTGGAAATCAGTTGGGGACTTTGTTCATTTGCTTTTCCTGTCGAAATTCAGTCATATGAAGAAAATCACTGTAGGCACTTTGTTCATTCTTCATTTTCTGCTAGTCCCCGACTCCTGGTGGTACCACAGTTTCATACAGTGTCCTGGATACCTGGAATTTATCATTGTATCCCTCTGTTTCATCAGGAATATATTTGAAAGCTGTCAATCATAGAGGTTCAGCACTAACACTGATGTCTCTTCTCTTTCATTTAGGGAGAGCCAGGCCCTCCTGGTTTACCAGGCCCACCAGTAAGTATCTTCTGGTTGACATTGACTTGTTCATCCTTTTGAGAAGTAAACAATACAGAAAAACTCAGACTTACTGGCTCACTTTCATCTGGATCTGCAGTAGAATTTCCAGAAGGGGTATAGAAGAGGAGATGCTCAGCACTGGACCTGGGAACAAACACATTCTTTGGATGTGGATTCATGGCAAATTTCATCTCTCTGCAGAAATTCTCCCATGTTTTATGGTGTAGGATTAACACATTGACAAACTAACTTCCAAATTTTAGCCCATGAGAACACACCCAAAGTTTCTCTTGTTGTTATGTTATTAATTGTCTGTTTATCTGATTCAGGGGCCAAAAGGTGCACCAGGGAAGCCTGGAGCAGCTGGTGAAGCTGGATTGCCTGGCCTTCCGGGAGTGGATGTGAGTATTTTATTGGCTTCTCATAGATCTTTTAAATATTTCACATAGATGTGGGTGTTTTCCTGAAGCATCTTATCAACCTCCTCTGTGTCTACTGGAGAAGCAAAATGGTTCCTGTATGTATATATATGTTGGCATATCAGAAGAAATTTTAAGAGTTGAAAGCCTCACTTGATTGAATTAAGGAATATGAGACCAATTTAGAGATGCATAATTGATAGGACAGCCCTCTCACAGTGAACCATTGCAGTTCTTCAGAGGTGCACTGGGCAGGTCTGCTAAAATCCAGACATCACTTGACATTTCTGGAGCAAACCCACTGGGCCTCAGTTCAGAAATCCAGTCTCATTTATTAGCTGAGGCTTGCTGGTTACTGGCCTGGGATTTGCCCTACAACTCTGGACAAGTTTTCCCAGCTTCCCAGCTTGCTGCCATGGGGGCTGAATGTGGGTAACACATTCAGCACATTTTCTTCCTCATCAGGCAAGAGGAAACACAGCACATTTTCTTCCTCATCAGGCAAGAGGAAACACTCAGTCAGCTTCCACAGCTGAGCTTCAGGGGAGCAGCTCAATAAACACCAGTAACAAGACCACTTGGTGATGTTCATCCACACTTATTTGCTAACAGGGAACAGAACTGATAACACAGGGAGCAACACTGAAAATTTGCTTCTGGCTCTTTCCTTTGTGATTAATTAGAGGGAAATAAAATGGTGAGGTTTTGCTGAGAGCTTGGCATCCAGATGATTTGTGTTGGTGACAGGGTCTTCCTCTAGCTCTTATTATTGTATTTATTGTATTTCTCTGTTTTCACACTTGACTTTCTTGTTTGGCAGGGTTTAACAGGAACTGATGGACCACCTGGCCCAAATGGGCCTGCAGGAGACCGTGTGAGTACCACATTAGATCTTAAATCCCTTTAAATGGACATTGTCATCTCTTGTATTGATGATTTCTTATTCCTTTGTAAGTTGGTGACTTTAGGGTGTTGATAGTGATGGCTTCTTTGTCTGAAAACCCTTGCAGAACACCTGGACCCTTGAAATGAAGCCACAGATGGCTTTTCATTAGGCAGGGCATCAGATGCTCTTTGTTTTGTGTGACTTTGAGTGGACTTGGGTAGCCTCAGTGGTGGGAGTACCACTGAAGAACAGATATTTCAAGTATCTAAAAAGTTCCTTGAAGCAGTTGATAGACTGAATTATAAACTTTATCAAAATGAAGCTATTTTGGTCTTTATTTGCAGTCTGGGTATGCAGCTCTGTTTATAATTAATGCTACTGTGTATTAACTGCTTAAAATCTTGCCTTTTGTGAATTTTGAGGCTGTCCATATGGTTGACATTATTCATGGCTTTGGAATAGACTTCCCAGCCAGCAGAGCAAGAGATAAGGGCTTTTTCTTGCTTCATGCATATTACAACTCTGCTAAGGGGCATCACAGGGATAGAGAAATGACTGCCTGAGATGTTACAGATGCCTTCAGATCATCCACAGTGGGGCTGGAAGGGCACATTGGCCTCCTTATGATATTAAGAACTGAATTATAGTGTTTGGCACAGATTTTTATTCAGCATGGCTGTTTTCCTTTCTCCCAGTGGGGCAAGATAAGACTTGTATCCACAGCTGGCTTACTGGTGTCTTGAACTTGGGGCTGCAATGATGGGCTGAACACACATCAGGGTGTGCAAAGGTTAAAAAAGGTTTTCTGTGTCTCAATAATCCATCTGTTGCCCCAAGGAGTTACTTGAAACTATGTCTAGTGTAATTAAAGGGATGAGTGGTAGAGCCAAGTATCTTTGATACCCTTTTCTTCCTTTCCTGCCTGAGGGCAGAGTTTATTTGGCCACTGGGAAAGCTGAGTGACAGGACACAAGGATCTTGGTCACTGCTTAAAGCTTCCATCCTTTGGCACTGCCCTAAAAATCATCTCCTTTGCTTTTCTTCGTGCCCATCTTTCTCCCCAGAGATCCAGGGCTGCAAAATCCTGACTTCACTCAGCCTGTGGCAAGAGTCCATCACCTTCTGGGAACTGATCCCTGATTTTTACAATAGGAAAGTTCAGGGACCACACACAGAAGACTGTGAGCAGTTTTGTGCCTGTTTTATGCTCGGTGTTTGCCCTTGCCCACTTTAGCACACAAGCTCCTAGTTTGCAGGGCAATTGAGCAGATAATTTCTGGGCACAGGAATTTCCTTTTCAGCTCCTGAGAAGCCCAAGAACACAGTTGGATGCACTTCCCCATATCTCCTAACTCAGCCTGTCAGCATGGGGCAAACTTGGGATCTGCTGTCATTTACAGGAGCTTTTCAAGGTCAGTGATCCATCTGGAAAATTGTTTTAATTGGCTTAAGAAAAGCCTGGAAAAAGGAAAAACCTCTAAAATCTTTAGCACTCTAAAAGGCCAGCATTGTTATCCTGACTTTCCTTCCTCTGCACAACTTTAAGAACATATTTCAGCTTCAGGAATCACTGAAATAAGTAGGTGGCTACTGACTGTTGTGGGATTGAACTCATGCTTAACACTGACTACTTCTGATTTGGTCAGGCTTTTTTCAACTAAAAAACCTTCATTTTTTAGCCAAGAAGCAGCTGAATTCAGAGCTCAGTGCTGGATACTGGTGTCCTTCACTGGAAAGTTTTCAAGGGCCATTTTGAAGTTGGGTGCTTTGCACTATAAATGATGTGGAAAATATAATTGTTCCTATTTATTTATGAGTGTCATATTAATCAAGAATTTTCCATGCTCTGTAGCTGTAAATTCATAAAAGGTATTACTTCCAAGTGAGAAATGATGCTGAGATTGTTTTCTAATCAAACGAGAAAGAACATTGTTATCAGGAGGATGAGTTGAGTCAACGTTACTACAATCAAGGTGTAAATTAGAGTCACTCCTTTGGGCTTAATGGAGTCACTTCAGCTTCCTCAGGGACCTGATGATCATTTGCTGTACCAGGATGCTCACTGGTTCATGCTGCACCTTACACCCTTAAAGATACCAAAGCTAAGGAGAGTAAAATGCCAACACTTGGCACTTTGGTTGCCCTGCTGGCATTTTGGCACGTTGGTCCAAGCAGAAAGGGGCCTGTGAAGCTGGTTTCAGTGGGGGCAGGATGATGGTGTAAGTCAGTAGATGCCAAGAATTTAGTGTTTTCTTTGCAGGAGGAGATCCCAGCTTTGTCCTTTACAACCATCAGTAGTTGTAAGGACTTCAGCCTAAAGATTAAAGTGACTGGAAGAGAAGGCAGCAAGAGAAGTGAATGAGCTGACATTTGCAGCACAGTTGATTTTTATTGGATTACACTCCTCACAAGACTGCTCTTAATGAGGCCTTGGGTCTTTGGTGTCTTTCCCCTTAAACTTAACAAGGGGAAATATTTCTGCTCTCATTTGGTTATGTGGCACATCAGGAAAGAGCTGCCTCCTCCCTAGGATCACAGCAAGCAGCAGTGTGCTGAGCTATTGGTTTGATACTCACCCCCAATGACACAGGCCTTTCTGCACCTTTTATCTTGTTCCTTTTGGAATTGAGGGACAGAATTAGTCTGCTCTCATCAGCTGCCTGCTTCTGCATTCCCTCTTCTCTTGCAGCAGTGAGGAGGATCTTGGGCCCAAGAGATCTGCTCAGACCAGCAATGCACACCCAGTGTCTCTCTGAGAGATCTTAGCTGCTGGCCAAGGTCAACCCACCACACTGCTGGGTTTTGAAATGCATTTTTCTATTTTCATTTACTTTTGTTTTCAGAATTGCTACCTATAATTGATTTTACAGACTCCCAGCCAATGCTGGCATCTTTGCAGTGCAACAAAGGGATGAAGAAGGTCCATCTGTCAGTCTTAATATCTTTAATTAAGCAGGAATGTAACAACTTCAGTTCTGGGTCCAGAACTGGGAGGAATGGCTGATACATCAGAGCTGTGCTGCCATCCAGTGAGATCTGGACAGACTGGAGAGCTGGGCAAAGGCAACCTAATGAAGTTCAGCAAGGGTATGTGTAGAGTCCTACACATGGGGAGGAAAAACATCATGGACTGCTACAGGTTAGGGGTAGCACTGCTGCAAAGCAGCTCTGTGGAGATGGACCTTGGTGTCCTGGTGGATAGTAAGTTAGCCACAGAACAGCAGTGGGCCCTTGAGGTCAGTAAGGCCAATGGTCTCCTTGGGGGCATAAAGAAGAGTGTAGCCAGCAGGGCAAGGAAGATTCTCCCCCCACTTTACTCTGCACTAGTGGGACCACATTTGGAGTATTGTGTTCAATTCTGAGCTCCCCAGTTCAAGAGGGCCAGGGAAATAGTAGAGAGAGTCAAACAGAGGCTACACAGATGATGAAGGGACTACAACATCTCTCTGATGTTGCTCAGATGAAAAGCTGAGAGCCCTGGGGCTGTTTAGCCTGGAGAAGAGAAGCCTGAGAGGAGATCTTATTAATATTTACAAATATCTGCAGGGTGAGTATCAAGTAGAAGGGGCCAGGCTCTGTTCAGTGATGCCCTGTGATGCTGAAACATGGGAAGTTCCACTTCAACATGAAGAAAAACTTCTTCACTGTGAGAGTGCCAGAGCTTGCAACAGGCTGCCCAGAGAGGCTGCAGTCTCCTTCTCTGGAGACTTTCCAGCCCCACCTGGATCTGTCCCTGTGTGGGCTGCCCTGGGTGACCCTGCTGGCTGGGGCAGGGGGGTTAGACTTGATAATCTTTTGAGGTCCCTTCCAATCACCAAACTGTAGTCAAGCTTAAGGTTAAGAGTATAAATTGGGAAAAGGAGATGGAGGATTTGCTGAGGAGAGCTAGTGAAAGGGAGAAGCTACCAAATCTTTGCCTTTGCTTGCAGGGAAAATGTACAAATTGGTAAAATTAACTAGAACAAGTTAAAATCTTGTAAATAGTTTCATATAATTTAGTCATTAGATCTCCACAATGTAAGTACTGTGAATAACAAATGGGTGAAATTCCATTTATGAACCCTTAGATATTTATGGATGTTAATCTGAGACTGGCTCTGACAAGTCTCTGTTTAGTCTTTTAGGAACATGTTTTAGTCTTTTAGCTCATGTTTTAATCTCTACTGCCCCTTGACCAGCAAGGGGTGAAGAAAATTGCTGGGACCATTTCTGATCATCCACCCCTGATATCTTAACGTGTCCTCTAATCAAGTAATTAATCAGGATTGACGGAGTCATTATAGTTAATATTATGTCCTTATATTTGTGAATCCAGCTGAGCATCCCCCGCTGTGTGCTCTTAGAAGATGCTGCTGGGGTTTTCAAACAGAGATTGATGTCAAGGAGAGCAGGTGGTGGTGTCTGCCCATGGGGGAGTTTGTTTTATCCCTGCTCATTTGCCCTCTGGTTTATTCCTTTAGGGTGCCTTAGGACCTGCCGGGCCACGTGGACCAGCTGTAAGTAGCTCCTAGAAGGGCATGTGCAAAGGTAGTGGCTCATACTATGTCAAAACCATCAGCAAGAGGAGATGGAAAGCCTTGTGTCCCAAAAAAGAATGGGTGAAAATACTGTTTGAAGTCTTGAAATCTCTCTGTATGACCTGTTCTGGTAACACAGAGGCTGTTCTTAGTCACTGAGATGTTACAAAGCAAGCCAGTTTGGGGTGAAAAAGAACATATCAAATGCTTTTAGAATTATTAGACATTAAATCATGTCTGGAGAGAATGAAAGGGAAAGTAGATGAACTAGAATGTGGAGAAACTTGTTATCTTCATAACTGTCCCACAGTCACACTGCTTTACTTTGAGGTGTCTCATAGGTAACAGAGCTGTAAAGGGAATACAAATTATTAGAGGTAACAAAAGGATTCATCAAGATTCCAGCTCTGCTCTCATTGCAAATTACACTAATTGGGGACAGGGGAGCACTAAGGAAACTTTAAAAAAATAAATAATTAAGCAGCTTTTTCTGAGCTTTGCTTTTCTTCCTCTGTGTTCATTTTCTAAGTGATCTTTTCCTGTTTTAAATGTTGTTTCCAGGGCAAAGGACTACCAGGACCTCCAGTAAGTAATGAGACTTTCTTTTTTGCTTTCCAAAGACAGAGTTTGAAATTATTATACTTGCCTTTCTTAGATACCTTGAGTGTTACAAACCCACCCATGGCCTTGGGTCCCTCTCCTGTGCTGGTCAGAGGGATCTGGAGTCCTGCAGGTCAGCAGTTTTGTGAGGTTTTAATGCTCACCTTCACCCCAGGGAAGGTGGCACTGATGTAAATTCAAGGCTCACCATCCTTCGTGATGAATTCTGGAGTGGTTTTTGTTTGGTGGGTCCCTGGGGCATCTTAGAGCTGCTCTGAGTTGTCAAAGGGGGCAGAGGATGGCAATGTGTGATGATAAGAGCAAGAATAATGATGATAAGAGGTGGAGCAAGAAGGAAAGATGTGCCTTGGTAAATTGATTGTCTGAGCGCCTCAGGGGGTCAGACAACTAAGTACAGCCAGTCTGTTTGCCCCTGGGCTTTGCCAACTGTGCAAGGTGGCCATGGGTTTAAAGGCTCTTCTCTCCTCAACAGGGGCCTCCAGGACCCAGTGGCCTCCCAGGTGGAAATGGATTCCGGGGTCCTCCTGTGAGTTTCTCCTACTGTTTGATCCTTATTTACTGATCATGCCAAAACTACAGAAGAATGAGGTTCATTTCTGGTCTCTTACCCCATTCTGGAAGCATGATGCTTCCTGAGAAAACCCTTAAAGAGACACTTTGAGACACTTAAAGCTCTTTGAATGCCCACAGACAAAGCTATTCCTTGTAGGGTCACCCCAGTCAACCAGTGCAATGCCACTTGCAGCCATTTCTTCCTTTACCAGCAATGGGTTAAGGACAGAAGAGCAGCCAGTGTCAGGAGGACAGAGCTCAGTTACCAGCTGGGCTTGCACAGAGTGGGTCTGATCTAAGGGATCCCTTTTCCAGAAGCATCCCATCATTTTGGGGTGCCTCCAGCTCTGCTGGAGAGGGCCAGAGCCAGAGGAAACAAGAACACAGGGGCAGGGATGTGTTCTTCTGTTCTAATCCTCCTGCTTCCGCATGCATCTTGCTGTTCTCTGCAGTCATAGAAGCCTCTGCAGAAGGAATGGTGCAGTTTCGTCCCATTAGAGATATGCTCCACAATCACAAATATGCAGTGGTATTTGGTAGCCACTTTGCAGTTTCATTGAAGTGGTTAATAAGGGAATTCTTAGTATTTTTTCACTCTTTCTAGGGACCTTTTGGTCTGCCAGGATTCCCAGGACCTCCTGGACCACCCGGACCTCCTGTAAGTTGATACTTGCAAATAAACTTGAGAAAACTCTCATGGAGAGTCTAAAATTTTCTTCTTGCTGCCTGAAAGCATTTGCTCTTTTTTGTTGCAATTGCCCTGAGCACTTCCATTCTGGGCCAAATTTCAGCAGGTCATAAACCCTGTGCCCCAAGGAGAGCAGTGACTTTGCTGGCTGCACATCACTTATCTCCTGTTCATTGTCTGTGCTGTGGATGTGGGAGGAACCCAATGACATCCAACCTTTGTGGTATAGACAGACTGCAGGGTGGGCTTTCTGTTCTCATGGGGTTTATAAGGTTGTTTGGATCATGATGGCCTTGTAGGGCCAGCAAGTGAGGCTTGAAAATAGCATTTTCCTCACGCTGGGCTTTCTGAGCTGGGTCTGTAAAGTCCATTTCCTACAAATGTTATTTTCTGCTGGTGTTTGTCATGATGTATTTAATAAAACCCCCCTATTTCTTGAATTGCAGGGTCTTCCAGGCACCCTTCATGATGGTGGTGGGGACCTTCAGGTAGGTTTTTCTTTGCATAGCATGAAAATACTTTCTGGTTTAAGCCATGATACTACTTTTCATTGACATATATGGGTGACTGTCAAATCATTTACCATGCACTATTCAGACCTGCAGACAAGGGTCTAAACTGCCCAATTGCACAAGTGTTGTGTATTTGTGAGACAGAAGCATCATCTGAAGGAGGTAGATATGCTAGTGCTGCTTTTTTTCCTTGATCTTTGCTTTCAAGTTTGCTTTTCAAAACTCAGGTTTTTCATCCATTCCTTGTTTACAAAACAACCACAACCTCTGGTAAATGACAACAGCTTTTCATGCAACTGTTTCTGAGAGAAACAAGAGAAAAGGTTGTATGTGCTGTGCTGTTTATTTCCATGGATGGTGGCACCAGGCTCCTATGGGCATATTGCTTTGTTTAGACTTCCTTCCATAGGAGAAAGCCTCAGCTCCTTTCTTTCAGGGGAAGGAAAGGAATGTTAAGCCCATGAAAGATGGAAATGACATTTCCCAATTTGGCAGCTGTTATTGTGACAGCATCTTTGTTTTTCTAATTGACATGCCCCAAAAAAGCTCAGAGCCAGTTCAAACTGCCTTATGGCGAGTCACAAGGAAGTTAAAAGAAAATGATGCTATTTCTGCAAGTTTAATTTAAGTTGTCCCCTAGAATATGCTAGAAAATGAAATTTCTGCTACAGAGGTGTTGCTTGAGGTTTTACTAAAAGAAAAAAAAACAAAAACAAACAACTGAAAAAAAAGCTGCAGGAAGAAAAAAAAAATTTGAATTCCCTATTTATTGTGTCTCAAATATGGCTTTTTATGTGCCCATTAAACTTCCATCACCCAGCCCTAGACATCTGCGGGTACCAGCTTATTGGTATTTGGGTTAATTTTTTAGAGGTCCCCTTCTGATAAACTCTAATGCTTGTCCTTTCTTCAGGGAGGTGAGTTGTCTAATGGAAATCAATAGGGGTCATTGAATGGCTGGATTTCAATATCTTCCTAATGATTTTCAAGCTTCACCAAGGAGCTGTAATTTTCCAGCACTTTGGACCACTGTCAGCCTTCAGAATTTCTCACAGTCCATGCTCCAAGTGAAGCAGACCATCCATAAATCATTATTTAGTGGGTTACTGGGACCATGAGGACGTGGGTAGGACCCCGTGCCATAGGGAAATGCCAGGGAGTATATAATGCAATGAATTAATTAGATTTAGGGGATTTAGAGCTGAAACCTACACGAGCTTTTCACCTCTCCCTAATAATGAAAAGAGCTTCCCTGGAATGTGCTGTGTACTTGAGAAACCAAAGGCTGTTTCTGTTCCTTGCAGTGCCCAGCTCTGTGTCCTCCGGGTCCTCCAGGTCCCCCAGGAATGCCAGGGTTCAAGGTAAGAAAAACACCACCTGCAGATGGAAAGGTCTGTCTCCCCAAATAAACACCACTGTGAACCCCTGGGATTATACTGGTTTATACTGGGGTACACATCCTCTGCAGGCTCCACACCAGCCCTGCATTATACCTGCTACGTGCTGTTGAAAGAGAAAACCCCTAAAGCAGCCCAATACAAGACTAGAGGAGGGTGAAGGGTCTGATCCTGGCCTCTTTACACCCCCCCACACTAGTAGCAATAGCTGCTTTGCCTCTGAACTCCACCTGCAAAGTGTGAGCTCTCTTCCTTCACCTTCAGCAAGAAGCTTTACATCCTTTGAGTGAACTTAGGGGAGGGTGGCTTTGTGGCTCCATCCCTTGCAGGATTGCAGCCTTTGGTAGAAGAAAGATTTAACTGTGGCCATTTATTCCTACAAATGAAATTTACCATTTTGCATAGGATGAGCACAAAGCTTGCAAAGCCAGGCAAGCCTTGGGTGCAAGGAGCAAGAAGAGGGAAGCTGTTCAGGGCTGCTTGAGAGTGATGTGCTGCATTTTCTGACTTCAGAGAGCTGAAAATCTGGTTCTTGAATTCACAGAATCACAGAATGGTTTGGGTTGGAAGGGACCTTAAAGATGATCTCATTCTAACCCCCCTGCCACGGGCAGGTTCATCTCTCCCTAGATCCAGTTGCTCAAAGCCCCATCCAACCTGGTCTTGAACAATTCCAGTTACATCATCAACTTCCCTGTATTGTGCTCACACACCCTGTAAACAGAGATGTACACGTTGTACTGTAGCAATACATAACACACAGTATTAAATACAATTTGTCATTATTAAATAATGACATATATCAATTTTGTACCTAGTGTAGCACTAGGCAGCCTTCTCTTGTTGGATTCTGGTACATAAATTCTAGGTTGCAACCCTCAAGAAACCTCAGTCAGTAGTTAAATGTCATCCTCTCTGTCCAATCCCTGACTCCTGAAGTTTGTGCAGTAGGTTACACTCCAGCAGGGAGCTGAAGTAATAAGTTCTTCAAGTTTTTTAAGCAGGATTTAGCAGAAGTTGGCAATGGGTGGAACACTTCCTGGGAAATGCTCTCAGTTCTCAGGAACTGACCTTTTGCAGGTTGGTTTAGTCTCTGAGCTGAGTCATAAATATTGTTAGACATTCACAATGTTTAGGGTATTCAAAATTCATAGCTTATGAAATAGCAAAGCCTGTGAAGGTCTCCAATTATGATGCAAATGATGCCCAGGACCTTTTGCGTGGTGAGGAATAACATCTGCCATGGCTGAAATAGTCTGGGTCTCTCCCACAATAATAGGAAGGGAGCCAAGAAGTAAATTGGATCTGAGTTTATGTAAAAGGTTTCAGTGGGATGTGGATTTCTTTGCAAGCCTGATGATGCAGACATTAAAGATGAACTTAACAAACACTGGTCTTGCCAAAAGTTGCTCTTGAAAAGCAAATCTGGGCATTTCCAAAAACTAGATGAATTCTGACACAACAATACCTAGCACAGGAATGGTGTGTGGCTGAGTAACCCCAGGAGTGACCTCCATCCTCACCTCTACAGCACCTGTTTTTCCCAGTAAGATATTTGTGTTGGGTGGATTTAGGTCTTAGAGGTGTCTCCCAGAATTTGAATTCTGAAACAGGACTGTACTGGAATGTGAGTAATTGGAGCTCTTATTTCTAGGGACACACTGGTTACAAAGGAGAACCTGGAGAAATAGGAAAAGAAGGAGAGAAGGTAAAGTTCCATTTAAAGGGGATAAGGGAGGATTCTTCTCCTTTGAAGCACCATAACAAATGATTTTGTCAGGAAGATGGGGAGAAATGAGGCAATTGGCTGAACAACAAGAAGTTACTATGACTGAAGTGCATTGGTTTCCACTGCTCTGCATGTAGAACCCTGTACTTGAAGAAAAATCATCTTCCCACTAATCATGATATTAAAATCAGTTTGCTAAGTTAACAGCTATTGTATGACACTCAGGGTTGTCAGCTCAGGAGAAAGTCCTGAGTTAATCACTCAGGGATGTTCCTGACTGATCAATGTTCTTGCTTCAGTAGAAGCAAATCCTGAAGCAGAACTCCAGGCAAAATAAGATGAGAAGGTCCCTACCTTTCTGTTGGGAGGCTCATGCTGTCTCACCTTTTGTCTAATGAATGTTTCTCTCCCAGGGTAGCCCTGGTCCTCCTGGCCCCCCAGGCATTCCGGGCAGCGTTGGCCTGCAGGTAACACCTACTCTTCAGACCAGTTCCCATGATCTTTTTGCTTTGGAATCCAATGGTGCCATCAATCATCTGGTGTTACACAAACAGCTCTTGCCTCTGCAGAGGAACAGATGTGAAAGCTGATGTTGATGAAAAAACAAATTGTGCTGGTTTCACTGAGCTTCAGTTCAGGTCCTGCTCTTGGCACCTCACCTTGGATAAGACTACCAAGAAATAGCCCTGGACACCTTTTAGTTGGATCTGAGGCTGAGCTTTAGGCTGCCTGGGAGGTGGGCTGGAGAAAGCAGACACTCTGAACATAGATCTGCATGGGTTGTCTCCACAGTGTCACTTGCTCAGAGATCCTCACCACAGGGTGAAGTGTCTTGTTGACAAGAAGGCTGAGCTTTGTGCCACTCTTCACTCTGTTTCTTAACATTTTAGGTGTTGGTGAGTTGCTACGTTGTGCTGTTTTGCCATTTGTCCTTGGGTTTTAACTGATTTGTTTTCTTAATTAGGGCCCAAGAGGACTAAGAGGCCTCCCTGGTCCAATGGGTCCAGCTGGTGACAGAGTAAGAAAAAACTTTCTTCTGGTATTTTTTTCCCCCACCTCCACCACCAGCTGTCTCCTGTGAGGTCCAGGTGACATTTGTCCTTCCTGAAGACCACCAACTTGTAGAGGTATAAAGAGCAGGCTCTTTCCTGCACCCACTCCCCAGCAGAACAACTATTCTACAAGAAGCAGGAGTCTACAGACCTGAGGGATTGACAGAATCAGGCCAAGCCTGTTTTAAGCATTCAGACCAGAAGGACAAAGTGCTGTCCCTGCAAGACTGACAAAGATAAAGAATCTTGTAAGACAAAAAAAACCAAACCAAACAACTCCAAACAACAAAGCAACAAACAGAGAAATGTTTCACAAACATTTTACTTTGTTCTGTCTCTTTACAAGAAAATGGCAGTCTCTGGTGCACAAAAACTTTCGGGACATGAAAAGTCCCCTTGGTGAGAACAGGGTCAGTATCTAGCTCATCGTGGCTTTGGACTTTTGCCAGGGTCCCTTGACTGTCAGCCTAGAGCTGAATGGTTTCGAGTTTGATAAAGTCATGCATTTATTTTAGGAACAAGTGTCTTGTCAAGATAGCAAGGCCATGAATGATACCAGTGTATTGCAGAGATAATGGTGGGGAGATCCAGAGTTAAAACCCACAGAAGGGGATCCTTTGCAAGACTGTGTTGCAAACTAGCAGGACGTATGGGGTGTCTCTCCAGGGCTTTTGTGTTTGCTCAGATAGTGGTATAAGGTGGGGATAGTGTTTCTTCACCCTCTGCCAGCTGCAGTATTACAGTGGTGTATTATTCTTTGCAGGGTGACATTGGTTTCAGAGGGCCACCTGGAATCCCAGGACCTCCAGGGAAAGCTGTATGTATCTACTTCTCAGTATCTCTGTGTCCCTGCCTTCCAGAGCCTGCAGTTTATCCCTCCTGCACTAAAATCTTTGCTGTCAGTGAACAGAAGGAGTGTGATGAGCATCCCTATTGGATTATTCCCTTTGCCTCCTTCCCTCCACTTAGAGCCATGTTATTTCACCCCACACAGCTCTCAGAACATGTTCACCACCTTCCCATTGCTCTCTGTTTTTCATTGCTCTTCCCTGAGCACCAGCAGCTGTGGGCAAGCACTTGAGAGGGGCATCTGGGGTATTCTTGGGAAGTTTTGAGGAGGAATCAGTAAGTGCTGTCCTGGGCTTACATCCTTTGAGCCTGGTCTGTGCCCAGGTCTTCACAGCTCACTTTCTACCAGCAGAAATAGTTGTGGATTAAAGCTATAACCATCATCCTTTTGCAGAACTCTGGGGTGAAGTGTAGAACACTGAACCTGCACACTTACCTGTTGGTAGATCCCCCCCATACCCTCCTTACTGTGCCCAAATAGGACACCCGAGCTGCATCTGCAGCTTTGTGGCCTCTATAAGAGCATTTGGAGCACAAGAGCATTGGAGCACAAGAGGTTTAGGGTAAACACAAGGAAAAACTTCTTCACAGTGAGGGTGACAGACACTGGAACAGGCTGCCCAGAGAGGTTGTGGAGTCTCCTGCTCTGGAGACATTCCAAACCTGCCTGGATGCATTCCTGGGTGACTTGGTCTAGGTGATTCTGCTCTGGCAGGGGGATTGGACTAGATGATCTTTCTAGGTCCCTTCAAACCCCTAACATTCTATCATTCTATGATTTTCCACTGGGCTCCCCTCTGTGTGGATAATGTGGCACCTGCTTTACAGCAGGGACCTTCACCTGCTTACAGCAGCCAACACACCACAGTCTGTGCTGACCCTGAAGCAGTGCCACCCTCTGGGCACCCCTCCCTGGTTTTTCCCATTAGAGAAGGAATTCAGACTAAAATAAAATGAGATGCTTCCTGTCACCCAAATGTTAAATTACGTCAAGCAGGATCTAGACAGTAAATATGATTTTTTTTTTCCCCATTCGGTTTCTGGTTAAAGAAAACACTTCATTAAAGGAAGGGGGAGAGAGATGGTCCCTGCCCTGAGGGATTGTTGGAAAATCCCTGCTGCAATACATCCGCATGTCAGGAGTTACAGAGTGTAACTGAGAAAGTACAGCCTGGCTCCTGGGGGAGCCTCTGCTGATACCAGCAAACAGCCAACAGCCCAAACACCCCTTCATCATTCACACCCTCCAAGCATCAGGCTTTGTCAGGGTGTGATGAAGATGCTTAATGGCTTTTCCCCCTCTGTCCTAGGGAGAACAAGGAAACAAAGGACCTCAAGGATTCAGGGGGCCCAAAGGTGATACTGTAAGTGCTGTAAAACACTCATCTAATCAAATTTTGGATGTGATGCTCAAAGGAGCTCATTTCATAGCTTTATAGTGGCTTGGCCCCTCCTGGTTTATGTGAAAGGGAAGTGAATGAAAGTATCCCTCTCCAAACCAACATCTTTAAGTCTTATTAAAGATGCTTAAGTAATAAGGTGCCTCAGTGCTGCTTACAGCCTAGAGCACAAGGATCAGATCCTACACCTTCAGATAATCAGGAATTCTTCCAGATGCTGCAGCCAGCACTGGGCCAGTTCTGTGGTGTGTCCTGAAAGAACCGACGTAGCCACATGAACAGGACAGGAGCCAGCACAAACTGAACCAAGTGTCCCTACAGAGTTGGAGCTGGAGCATGATCTTTGTTGACTGAGAGTTTTGAAGGGTTTTGAGCTGGGTAACACAGGATTTGTTGATTTCTAGGGTAGACCTGGACCAAAAGGAAACCCAGGAGCTCGTGGACTCATAGGAGAACCTGTAAGTCGATTACATAGCAAGTCTCACTGTTGTCTTGCTTGCAGATGATGAGATAAAACACAGTAAGAAAAAAACCCCTCAATTTTACACTCTTTACTATCAAACTTCTGCTCTCTGGGTCTCTAACCTTCAGTGTAATCCCAATGGAACTAAATCCTAGTTGTACTGCATTAATGACAAATCTCCCAGTCCAACTGGAGCTGGACCCATGGCCAAAGAAGTTCTTGGATGTGAATGTATTTTGCAAATCAGAATCTCCTTGTGACCTCAGCCTACATTGTTGATGGTTGCAGGGCATGCCTGGCAAGGATGGACGGGATGGAGCTCCTGGACTCGATGGTGAGAAGGTTTGTAAAGTCCTACTTAAACACTGCAGGGAAGGTTTCTGTTACTGCCCCATGTGTGGTGCATGGCTGGAAAGCTTTTGCTTCTAAAAAGTTTTCCAGTTGTGTAACTAGTGATGAAGACTGAAGTTGTTTCTATTAATTAATCCCAAGGAAATTTACTAAAGGACATAGATGTACATCTGGGCCATGCACATCCAAACTCAACCGTGTCCCTGTGCTTAGTGGTTCCTGTTGGCTGACTCCAGGCCTTCAGCGATGCCTCCTCAGAGCTGTTGACAGACACATCTGGTGATTTTAATTGCCTGCAGACGAAGTGCTGTCAGGTACTAGTTGTCTGGATTTGGAATGGTGATTCCACTGGAACATGGACCCCATACTGTCATGGAAGGCTGCAAGGGGAACCATGTCCAGTGGGTGCCCACCTCCTGTAGGCACAACAGGTTCTTGGAGAGGGAGAAGATTACAAATGCCTGTTTGGGAATGTGTCCCTTACCTGTGTCAGACCATTTTCCAGTACCAGAGGGTCCCTCCTAACCTCTTGATGTCCACAGGGTGATGCAGCTCCCATGGGTACTCCTGGAGAGAAGGGACCAAACGGACTGCCCGTGAGTATGGCAGCAGGAACCATCACATTTGGGGCAACACAGCAGCTTGGCCTCTGTAGAGAGAGCTTTCCTGGGAAGAGAGGTTGTTCATTTTGTACATTGACTCCAATGGGGACTGATTTAAACCAAGAGGAATTGCACTTTTGCCACCACACAGACAGGGGAGCAGCATACAAGACAGAACAGAAAACATCTGGAGAAGCACCAAATCCTAGCACAGGAATTTTCTGGCTTTTGGCCACTCTGGTTTTGTTTAAGATTTCAATTTGTGAGAGGTTTTCCTCTTTTCCATCCCAGTGATGTACATCCCTTATGCAGGGAGGTAAGATCTGGAATACAAATGACCATAATTCAACAGTAGCCTGATCTCTGGCCCTGGCTCACTCGTGTTCACTGGCAAAATGTTTCATCTCTCCAGTCTTCCAACTATTTCAATAAAGTATTCCTTTCTTCCTGTCTTACAGAATATTTTGAACGCCCTTAGAGAGGTCTCTGCTGTGCAGAGTGTTGCTGCCACTGCTCTATTTGCATATTCCTCCTCTTTGTTTTCATTCCCAAGGATTAGGGCAGTGAACAAGAGGGGAAATTGAAGCCATAATTTTCATGGTGAAAGCTGCAGCAATTTAAATCCTCCATTGCTTCAAGCAAACATTGCTCTCTGTATATCAAATCAGACCCCAGTAACACATTTAATAATTTCTGACATTGTTTTGATATATATTTTCTTTTTCAGGGACTGCCTGGAAGAGCAGGTATTAAAGGCTCAAAGGGTGAACCAGTAAGTGAATCTCTCTAATGATGGGTTCTGGTGTGGAAGCTACTAAACTTGTCATGTCAAAGCATTTCAGCTTTGAGGGGGATGATCAGTGCCCACAAGTAGACCCTGGGAGGACTTCTGAAGTGCTGGTGCCAATGTTGCTGCCAGGGCTGGGCTCCCCTGGCAGTGAGGAGCAGGCACTGGGTGGAATGGCTGAGGTGACCCTGCTCTTGCACCCAGTTCAGTGAAGACAGAGCAGATGCTCTGGAGAGTCAGCAGTGGCTCAGTAAATCTCAGGAGGAAGCAGTCTTCTTTTTGCCAAAGTCCCAAAGCAATCCTCAGCTTTGGGAATCAAAAGGTTGAGCATCTGTAAATGGGAGCAGGATTATCTGCCTTTTGGAGACTTTCTCCCCACTTCAGGAGAAAAGATTCCATAGAGTTTTAGCTTGGCACCTACTTGTGAGAGAACAGAAAATCTCAGGCAGACACGAAGTTGGTCTGCGTAACATCTTTTCTATCCCATCCTTTCCTTTCTGACTTTCCCCCTCTGTTCCCACATCATTCTTGTTGCAAACCCTCACACATGCTGCAGGAAGGAGTTTCTCTTTGCATGGAGGTGATGCAGGAATGAAGGAAATGGGGTGCCCTGAGCATGGCTCCAGAAGAGCATCCCTGTGTCACTGGTCCACTGGGATGTGATGGCACTACTGTGGCTGGCAGCCCTCCCCAGCCCCTGCTTTAAATGTCTGTTGTTGTTTTATCATCTTGGTCTTAAAACTGAAAATTTAAAGCTGTTTTTATTTGCTGATCCAAGTTTTATCTCCCTTCTTCATTTGTTGCTCTGGGTAGGACAGAAATGGCTCTCTGAAGTTATGCTCTAACTCTTTGCTTTCTTCTCTGCCAGGGCAGCCCAGGAGAGATGGGAGAGGCAGGTCCCTCTGGAGAGCCAGGAATCCCAGTATGTATGGGATGGGTCAACAGGGCAGGGAGCTGGGGATTGAAATAGCCTGGGATCCAGGAATGGATTCTGGCTCTGCACTGGGTTGGGAAGGATGGATTTGTGGCTCTTAAATGGCACGACTAACTTTGGTGTTGTTGCCAGGGTGATGTTGGTATTCCTGGTGAGAGAGGTCTGCCAGGACCCAGAGGAGCAACTGTGAGTACAACACTGCTTGTAAATCAGATGCCAAATAGAGCTCAGTACATGAGAGTTGGGGTTGTCTCTGGGGAATTTTGGCAGCAGGGGAATTGATCCCCCAGAAGTAGGTCTGATCCTGGCTCAAAACAACATGGCTTTATTTAGCAGAGCATCCTGAGGGTTTCTTCCCATCAGGAGGCTGTCAGGTTCTAGCAGGTGCCACCACTTTTCTTGGGTCTGTGGGACAGTCCATGCTGACTGATCCTCTGCCTGGGGCAGCCAGTTTGAAGTCTGTTTGTGCCCCTTAACACCCAGCAGAGATGGCTGTGGAAGGACACAAAGCTGAAGTTCAGCTTGTGACAGAAGTTTGCCTACAGCATCTGTTACCAGAAGACAATTTACCAAATGGGATTTAAATGTCTAAATTATTTAGTTTGGGATTTTTTTTTCCCATCCAAGATCTTTATTGCATATGTGATTTTTCTCAGTGGAAAGCAATAGAGACTCCTAAAGGTAAGTTCATGTTCTGCCTAGTGAGCCAGGCTTTTCAGGGCACTAACAGCATAAGATGCTGCCTTTTTTCTATGTTGCTGGTACCATGTATGTCCAGGCAAGTGGATGCAATTAGCCATTTTTAATTTCCAAGTGTGTGCAGCATGTTTTGCAGTAGCTTCTTGCAGAACTGGATCAATTAAAAGCAGAATAGTGGGATAGCAGATCCCCTGTAGTGTCTGTTGTCTATGCTCTATCATGTTACCACTTTGGCAGTCATTGGTCTTTACTACTCATGCATATGGTATGGTATTAATATATGCAAATGAGCAATAATAATAATATTTACAAAGCTCAGTGAACACCAAGCAGCACCTTACAGTGCCTCAGCAGGTTCCTCAGCAAAGCAAAGTGTGCTGCAGGCCAGAACTGCCCACACTCTTGTTAGTGAGCCAAGTTAACTACCCAAGTGACTTCCCTGAATTTTCTCGTTCCCTAAACTTCTCTTTCAGGGACCACTTGGTCTGCAAGGCCCGATGGGAGCCCCTGGAGTCAGAGGTTTCCAGGTCAGTACACTGACAGTCTGCACCATGGTTTGGCAGGCTGCTGTTTTCTGTCCTCTGGCAGGACAATTGCACAGTGGCAACAAGTGATTGGAAGAAACAACTTTTCATTTGCCAGCACCAGCCTGATCCCTTTATTAACCCAGTCCAGCAGGAGGAACACAGGCCAGCTAGGATAACAATTTGTATTTAGTGGTTGCTTGAAAAAGAAAGGTTTGAGTTTGACCTACCTCAAGACACCTTCATTTCTCCTCAGTCTGAACACTCCCCAGCCTGTGTGTCTCCAGTGAACTCCTTCCTGATGCACTGGGGACACTCAGGTTTCTTCCTCCCCTCTCCAATGGATTGTCCACAACCACTCTCTATTCCCCAGTGCAACTGGCTGAAAACCAACCAGTGTGTGGTGCTGCCTTGTGGGAGCATCAGTTAGTTGTGAGTCACAGATGTGATTTTATTAGCAGAAGACTCAGGCCAGCTAAAGGCTGGAGCACATTGGCAGGGTGAGTTGGTTGTGACAAGGGGCTGATGCTGGAGTGAGTTGAACCACCCAAGACAGGCAGCACCAGCAGTCAGCATGTGGTCCCTAGGGCCTTGAGGAAAAGGGAAAAAAAAAAAAGAAAAGGGGAAAAGGAGAGAGGAGACCTCAGAGAAATCACCTTTTTCAGTGTGGTATGGAGACTGGTGAACTTTGGGGCTGTGGAGATGTGCAGGGTTTCCTGGCACTGTAAGCTGTAGCACATTCATTGCTTTTTGGTTTTGTTTTCCTAACAGGGCCCCAAAGGTGCCAGTGGTGAGCCTGGTCTTCCTGGGCCTACTGGAATCCGTGGAGAATTGGGTGACAGGGTAAGGAGACAACATCTGTAATTCCTGTCTGGGAGTCATACATTAGAGCATAACAAGGGGTCACAAATGTGATGTAGCTGATGTCACCTCAGCAAACATAAGTAAGTTTGGTTGAAGGTGGGCACCCTGACTCCATCCCCTGAAGCTGCTGCATGCCCAAGATGGAGCCTGTGACAGGTAGCAGGATTTATGCATCCTGTCCTTTCTGTTCTGTCCTTATTTCAGTTCAGAAACCACTATTTTTAAACAGGATGGATTGTTTAAAAGAGTCTTCAGGATTCCATCTTGGCCAGAATAGAGGTTTTTTGTACCTGCTCTGTGAGCTGATCTCACCTTGCTCCATCTGAGCACAGGAGACCTGTGGTTTTGTTGCTCAGATGCTGATTTAGATTTTCTGGATGCTTTAAAGTAGAGTTTGCTCCATGATTTTCTTTCTGAACAGCAGCAAACCTGAGCCCCACACCTCAGACTAAATGCCACTTTTCATTTCAATGAATTAATTCTCACTGAAAAGCCAGAAGGGCAAAGGGAACAACACGAGTTGGGGGCTTGCTGAACAGTGGCTGTGTGTTCACCAGCCCCCTGACTCCAGCTTGAAGGTGAAGTTGCTGTGTAAGCAAAGGCAGCAGCACCACGGGGGCTCTCACAATGACCCTTCTGTGCTGGCTCCAGCCAGGTTGAAAAAAGCCTCAGACTGTGAGCCTGGAAGTGGGAAACAGGAGGATCATTGTGGAGCTGGGGGGGTTCTGGCAGCATTCAGGGCTTTGCTGCTGTGAAAAGTACACGTTCAGAGGTGAAGAGGCCCCTGCACAGAGCAGCCTGGTATCCAGAGAGCTGCTCTGAGCAGAGGGAGGGGAAAATGTTATGCTTTAAAGAAAAACAGGAATTAATCTGGGTTTTATTTCTGGCTCTGAAGTGAAACATCACTAAGATGTAATTGTTGGGCCAGCAAGCACCACTCTGCACTTCCACGTGTGTTATTGAGCATGTGCTTTGGACTGGAAAGATCCTAAAAGCTCAGATTGTGTCTCTTGAGCTTAAACAAATGGTTTTTGCTGCTGGGGGTGGTGGCATCTGCTGGGGGGTGGACAGAGTGCAGCAGATCTTGCCCTGGGCATGCTTTGATCATGGGTTTGATCATTGCTGCTGACTGAGGTAGCAACAAACAAATAATTTGTCCTATGGATTTTTATTCTTATTAAATTATGAGGATTCTGGATGCTGCCAGCACTAGGTGCTTGGCTTGGTTGGATTTAGCTGGTGAGGGTGACACAACCATGAGGACAGCTGGTGGATGTGGAAGGGGAGGGTCCTAAAGTCCTGTCACTTGTTTCTGCTGCTGTAAATCAGAGTTTTGAATTAAAACCTTTTGGGCTAAGCTTTTCCTTAAGGGAATGTTCCTCCCGGGACACTGTCTGTGGTGACCAAACTGTGTTTTAGTGCCATAAACATTCCTGGAGCTTTGGGACTCTGAAGTTGGGGGGATAAATTATAATTTTCAGAAAAGAATCTATTGCCTTTGCTGGCAGCAAACATAAAATGGGACTTAGAGCTGGAGCCATTCTTGCATTTCCACATTCCATTGTCTCTTTTGCTCTATTTTTTTTTCTTTAATAGAAATCCCCCCTCCCACCCCCTGCTGTAACTTACTTGTGCAAAATGACATGTCCTTGTTACATATCTTTGCACTCCTCAGAGGTTCTGTCTTGCTGAGCCACCTCCAGGTCTAGTTAGTAAATAAAGATCAGATGCCAGGTTGATGAATGTGCTGTGGAAATGCTGCCTGAAGGGTGAAATGGTTGAATTGCTCATGGAGGCTTTGCAGTAGAGAAATAAAATCTGCGGTTCTCTTGAACTTGGCTCTGCTCTATGGACCCAAAATGTTTTGTGGCCTCTCAGTGATTGCCAGGTAAAGTTGGAAGGGTTTTTCAGGTTGTCTCAATTATTCCTAGGGTGATAATCAGTTCATCTTCTCATTGTGTTTTATTTCTGTGGCCATATTGTCCTGTGGATCTCAGAATCAGGAGTAAACTCTAATTCTCTGGGAAAACAGTTTAATAAAGCCTTGAAAAACCTTGTGGCACAAAAGTATTCCTGTCCATTCATTAATAAATTCAGTCTCCTGCTCACATCTTCAGGTGTCAAAGGCAGAAAGCCATCTCCCACCAGCTTCAACCTGGAGCTCATCCTGTGAACTTGTAAACTTGCTGCTTTGGTCACAATAGTGAGATGACACTAGTGGAAAAGCAAAGGGGCAGGAGCAAAACCCTGCTGGGATGGGTGAGAAAGATGAGTTTTGGGAAGCAGGTTTTAAAGACTAGGCTTAAAAACATGAATTCATTTGGGATTTCTTTAGGAAATTGAGGAGGATTGTGCAAAAAAGGCCAGTTTAGAGAAATCTGCCAGGCAGGGGGAGAGTGGTGTCAAGGGAATCTTCTCCAAATGGCCTGGTTGGATGAAGACTGGTTGGGCAGAAGAGCTTGGAGGTCCTCCCTGGCCTGGTGCTGTCACTGGCACAGCAGGAGGCCTGAGAACCTGTCCCCAGAGCAGTGACTACAGAGAGCACCTCAAAGGGAGCCAAGGGCACTGCAAATTCCTTCTTATTTCCAGGAGGTGTGAATGAGATTAGGAGCTGCCAGCCTGGCAGCTGGGACACTTAATTCCCAACCCCTTGCTGAGTGCAGTGTCTGACCACACCAGGATTTCACAGGAAAATCCCAGTTTGAGCTTATTGCTTTCTTTCTTTTCCTTATTCTCAGGGTCCTACTGGTGTTCCTGGTCCCAAAGGTAACCAGGTAAGTGGCAACTTTCATGCTGAGGCATTTAAACTGTACCTTAGGCCCAGCCTTTGCCAGAACAAACTGGTTTTCCTCCCTCAAAGGAGAATATTCTGGAGCAGGCAGCAGCAATACCCTCTTGGGTCCTGTGTTGACAAAAGGGATGTCATCTGTTCTAGTGGAGACACAGGAAAACACCGTGATAAAAACACATGCTGTGTATTTTGTAAGCATGAGGCAATGTCCTGTGTGAGCTCCTTGCATCATATTCCTCCTGAGTTAAGTTCAGAAGTGGTTTTTCACTGAATTTCATGTGTCTGATGCAGAGGAGTTGTCCAATCTTCACTAATAGACTAATTAAATCTTTTCCTTTTTGCTGCTTAGCTTCCATAGTTGGATTAACCTCAGTGATGAGCTCTTGAGCCACTTGTCATCAATCATATGACCACATTTTAGCAGGAAAAGAGCTCTGTTTGTTTTGTTCACTAGCACCGATTGGTCTCTGAGTGGTTTCTGTTTTGTTGCTAAAACAAAGACCAACCTGATCCCTCTTTCTCTTGAAATTGCTTCCCCTCTAAGGCCAGAGAGTCACCATAAGGCTGATTGCTGCCTGGAGCCAGCTCTGGGGCAGGCTGTTGGCTGTGGAAAGTGCTGCCTACATGGCCAGTGGAGGCAAATTGTGGCAGTTTGTGTCCTTCCCAGTGCTGCTGGAATTGCACTTGCTGCTGGGGTCTTAATGGAGATGATCAGCAAATTGATGCTCCCTGTCACAGCTTAGAAAATTAATGGACTGGAGATTCAGCTGCCTTAGTCCCCAGATAGATTGGAGAGAGATGGTCCTCACCAAGTGCTGGGTTACTGCTGTTTAAGGGGGGGATGAAGCTGTTCTGCAGGTGACTCTTTAAGCCCAGAGGGCACAGTTCCATTGTGACAATAGTCAGTTGTCATTCCAAACCCACACCTCCTGTGAGCCCCAGAGCTGGGCAACCTGAAATGTGGGTTCCTTGCACTGTAGGAATTCAGATTTTCATCCAAGCACCAGCTTGTTGCAAAGGCCACCTGGTCCTCATGCCATCTGCCTTCCACCACAAATGCTGTTGTCAGCAGGGGAACAGCTACTGTAGAGTTCACCTGTAGAAGCTGCTAACTGCCCCCATCTCTCTTAGGAGTTGAAGTTACCCAAATAAGGGTGAGCATCACTGTCAAGAATCTCAGTGCATCAGTAAGTGCTGTGCTAATTCTGGTATCTTGCTTTCAGGGCATTGCTGGAGCAGATGGCCTCCCAGGTGACAAAGGAGAACTGGTGGGTGTTCTGAAATACTCCTCAATAACAGATAATCATGTATCAAGAACTTAAATAGAATTAATTGTCCAAGAGTTCCAGCTCTGCTGGTTGTGCAAAGAAGGCAACTGAAGCCTTTCCACCACTGTATCCATGGTGTGCAACCAGCTCACACTTGTCTTCAGGAAGCACCAGCCAGCCACTGTGTTCTGATGAGGCAGAACTGTGGCTTAGCAGCTCTCATTTCTCAATTGAGTCCTCAGAGCAGTTGCTGTTGCTCTGCCCAGGGGGGTTTGGTCCATCTCAAGAAGTACCCAGGTTGCCTGGGCCTGTGTTCAGCGTTGGTACCTGGAGCAGGTCTTGGTGTCAGGAGTCCTCTCCCTGTTGTGCTGGGGCTAAAACTGGTCTCCAGTATCTTGTTATCATTCCTGGCCTCTCTGCTAGAAGAGAGTAGATGTCAGTGCAGCTTCCCAGAGCTTGGGAGAGTTGATCATTGTTTCTTCTTTTCTTTTTCCAACAGGGTCCCTTTGGTCCCCCTGGCCAAAAAGGAGAGGTAAGGGTCAGATTTTGAGGGCTCATGTCTCAAAAGTTTTGGGAGCAACCATGCTTACTGTGTCTTTTGATGATGCATCTCCATAAACTCTTGCTCTGGTGTCATTTCCCAGGAGCATGTTTTCTTCATGCTCATGTTATAAAATCTATGACAATGACAGGTTTGGTTTTTTTTGTGGCATTCAGATGAGTTTGATAATTTTGCTGCAGCAGAGACTCCTGTTATCATGGTCTATATGTGTGAAGCCACCTATATGGTGTAAGGAGTGCCCATGGTCATGTAAATCCATCAGGGCAACCTAAAAAAGGCTTAACTAATCTCCAGCAGAAAAGAAGGGACCAGGTATTCCACTTGAAGTTCTGACTGTTGGTTCTTTTTTTGTTTTCCTTCCTCATTACAGCCAGGAAAAAGAGGAGAACTTGGTCCAAAAGGTGTCCAAGGACCTAATGGGACAGCTGGAGTACCAGGGATCCCAGGCCATCCAGGGCCCATGGGCCATCAGGGAGAGCAAGGCATTCCTGGCATCACAGGAAAACCTGGGCCTCCTGTGAGTATTCCCTGCTTCAGATGGACACTGGGCAAGCTTCAGAATGGATGTTCCCCAGGATGCAGGTCTTGCAGAATTGATCCCTCTCCCAGTGCCACAGGGACATGTTATCTGTGTCCATGGGAATGGGCTGGAAGTCTCTGTTCTCATTACAAGTTGGTCATTTAAAAATACAACTTTTATTCACTGCTTCCAGTGTTAGACCCCTTTCTTGGTCCAGAGCTCTGGTTCATTTTGAAAGGCAAAAAAACCACCCTCCAGATGAACTGTGTGGCATAAGATTAAACTTAATCTCTGCCATGGGTGTGACAAAGCTTCTGAACTGAAGCCTTTTGAAAAGGAGACTTAAAAAACCCACTCTTCATCATGCAGGATCCTGCTCTTCTTGAAGGGGTTTTGTTCCCTGAAGCTCCTGTCAGGGGTGATTCTTGATAATGTGGTTTGTGTAAGGACAGATTCTTCTCTTAATTGCAGGGCAAAGAGGCCAGTGAACAACATATAAGAGAACTCTGTGGGGAAATGATAAATGGTGAGTGTTACTGAGAGAAAACTGACTTGAATCACTAGATTTGGCTGAAAATGAGGAGGTCCTGAACTTAAGATGACTCCTGAGGTCTGTTGTCTTAGTAATCAAAAATATATTGACCTTTCATGCGAGGAAATTATTCAGGAGGTCACCCTGTTGTCTTGGAATCTCATTTTTGTAAGATTAGTATTTTGAACTGGTTGTGGCCACACACGGGGTGCTGGGAGCAGCCTTTGGTGCAGGTGTCCTGCAGAGGCTGGTGACAGTGTCACAACCTGGGTCCTTCTGAACCCCAGTGTCCTCCCTCCAAGGGACACCCCATCTCCCCAGAGCAGGGCTGGGGGTTCCTGAGGAGTCTTCTGCTCTCTCAGAAGCCACTGTTCTGCTTTAGAGGTTATGGGATGAAGTTAAGCTCTTGAAAGCTTGTTTCAGACACGTTGTATAAATAATTTCCTAGAATACCCAAGGTCTTTTACAAGTGGTTTAGGAGATACCAGTGGTTTACAAACCTGCAGCTTTCTGACCAAAATCTCCCTCTGTGAAGATGTAAAGAACTCAAAAATCCAGAGCTGGACCTGTCCTCTCAGCTCAGTGTTTCCTCCTGCCAGCAGCAGTGAGTGTGGCAGGGGGGCAGAGAGGTATCCCCGAGCACAGGGGTCCTCTCCATACTCAGCTGCTCCGTGTGGCAGCCAAGGAACAGCCAAGCAGAGTGACACTGTTGGACAGGCAGTTTTTGATTGTTCTTTTCAGATCAAATTGCCCAGTTAGCTGCTAATCTGAGAAAGCCCCTGTCTCCTGGAATGACTGGTCGTCCTGGCCCAGCTGGTCCCCCAGGTCCTCCTGGAGCTCCGGGAAGCGTTGGGCATCCCGGTCCCCGTGGTCCCCCTGGCTACAGAGGGCCAACAGGAGAACTTGGTGATCCTGGTCCCAGAGGTGAGTAGAGCTCAGCCAACCTTTGCTTCTCTTTCATGCTCACAACTAAACTGCAAACTCCACCTGATTTCAGCAGTGCAGGTTGGGAGGCCCCTGTGCAGGTGGAGCTCCAGAGGCCAGTGGTGCATCTTTAGGGATGCAGCATAAGCAAAGATCCCAGGAACGGCCTGAGAACTTGGAGCTTCTCTTTGTCTTTTCTCTTGCTGTCCTGGGATCCCAGCTGCAGCACACAACTCATTGCTGACATTGTTTGTGATTAAAGGTGACTCTGGAGAAAAGGGAGATAAAGGACCCGTTGGTCAAGGTATTGATGGGCCCGATGGGGACCAGGGACTGCAAGGTAAGGCTGTGCAAATAATTCCAACATTCATCCTTCTGCCTCAAACAAGAGGAATTTGGGACATTGTTGCCTGGAATATTAAATAGGACTTCCTATTGTCATGATTTTGGGAGGTATTGGTGTTACTGCTCCACCCCTGGCTCTAATCCCAGGACTTGAAGTCATGAATCCCTTTATTCGAAGATGAATTTGTGCAAATTAATGACTATTTATTAGAAACCTGGCAGAATACTCTTTAGAAAAGCTGCTTTAAGAAGCAAGCAAAATAATAGTGACTCCATCTGTACAATGAATAAGCTACAGGCACCAAAAGCAGGCTCCTCATCTATGGAATTGCATAAACCCAGAATATTTATACCCAGTTGTCTTAAATTAATCCATAAAATAATTGCAGTAATCCAGAAATAATCAGGTAAAGAGGCTAATTCACATATTGGATGCTGAGAGCATTTGTAAGGAGCTCAGCAGTAGATGGAATTGAATCAAAAGACAGAAAAGCTGGTTTTTAGACCACCTAATAGAACTCTCCCCAGGGAAACAGAATTGCACAGTGTTTTAGGAGGTTGATGTGACAGGAATCGGGTGTTTGGGGAATTATTTTTGGCATCTGAAGGGAAAAAAAAAGAAAGAACATCTGAAAAAAACCCACCACACCTACTCCATATTCAGACTAAGTTTATTCAACAGCCCATAACAAGTCTGATGTACAGAGAGAACTCTAAATGTAACAAATATACACACATATATATATTAAAAATGAATTAATTGGTGTTATCTTTCCCCCCCTCCCCCCCTCTTCTTGTTCAGGACCACCTGGTGTACCTGGAATCAGTAAAAATGGTCGAGATGGGGCTCAGGGTGAGCCTGGACTCCCAGGGGACCCTGGTATTCCTGGGGCTGTTGGGGCTCAGGGAACGCCGGGAATCTGCGACACGTCGGCCTGCATGGGAGCTGTGGGAGCAGCTACTTCCAAAAAATCATAAACCAGCAGCACAAGAAGAGGAGAAGTGACTGAATAATTTAAATAAAGAGTGTATTGTAAGAAAGCAGAATCCTCCTAGTGATAAATGGACAGAGGTTCCTTCTATTGTATTAAGTGGAGACTTTGAGACAGTTCTATGAAAAGCAAAGCATCAGATGAAAACTTTTGATGCTTTATGAGGATTTTTCTCCTCTCCCTCCCAATTCTCTTCCCAAATTTTTCCTGCTAAATCCACCTCAGCTTCCTTTTCTCCCTTTGTTCAAGAGACCAGCAAGAGGAAGGTTCTTTCTCCCCTCACCCCCTGCACTAAAGAGCAGGACTTCCCTGTGGGAGTGTTTGATCCTTGTCAGTTGATTCCCCAGTGCTGCTCCCCTTGGCTACAGTATTGCAGGGTTGGGCACCAAAATCTGTCTTTTTTTTTAAGGTATTTGGGCACCAAACTGCTGCTTCCAGCAGTGGAAATCAGGCCTTGAACCAGCTGCTGTTTTAGCATGAGCCCCCAGCTTCTGGCTGTGCTGTCACCAGCTCAGATTGCACCCCCAGGATTTGCCAAGAAGAGTAAATAGTTAATCCTCTTGCAGCCCAGTTCTGCAAAAGGTGTCAGGTGTATATTTTAATTTACAGGAGAGAAGGTTTTTATCTAGTTCCATACACTAAAGGAAAATAACAGCATTTTCAGGACCTCTACTTAAGCTATTTGCACACTACTTGTGACCAAAGCCCCAGCTAAGACAGGATGCTCTTCTGCAGTCCAGCCCAAAGCACCTGTATGAACTGTTGTAAAAATAAAAGAGATTTTTTTTTAACCTTTTCTTTGTGATGTTCTCGGTGTCATTCTACACATCAGATCAACCCAGGTTATTTCCCTTTTTCAGCACTGGTTTTACTAGGATTGCTTGGAAAAACTGGTGGAAAAATTGTCCATAATCTTGATTTCAAACAGTGTTTGTTTTGGGAGACACTTCTGCACTTTAAAACCTGCTCTCATCATCTCTTTTAACAAATTAATACCCCTCTCAGCTCACACCCTGTTCTCTTGCTACCCTCTGTGCTAAAACCTCTGAACACAGGAGAATCAGCATTAAATATGAAAATAGTTTATGTATTTAAATAATCTACTCTTCACTCTACACCACTCTGGGCCTAAAATAACACTACAGGAACCTGCTGCACAGTTGGGTGATAGACATTAAAAATAGTTCTATAGTTAAAAAAAGGCTAAAACACTATTTGATTATTCTTCAGGGCCAGGTATGTCAAAATCTGGATGGCAAATATCAGCACAGTTTAGAAACCAGGCACCTACTCACTTAACCACTTAACGTTAAAATTTTAAAGGGAAAAAAAAATAGGAGTTTACTATGCTAACTTTAAGTTTTTTTATATACTTGACAAATTTGCATCTAGTCATTAAAACAACAGAACAGGCTGATGTCCTACAACTACTAAGTGTACTGGATCATCTCTATTTAAATGAAAAATCAAAGCCAACAAAAAAAACCTTAAAGCAGAACAACAAACAGAAAAATAACATTTTTTTAATCATTAAAGAGGAAAAATACTTGGCTGTGATGACATTTCCTTATAGCTCCTGGTCCCAAAGCCAGTTTAACAGAGATTTCTAGTGCTGGTAGTTAACTTTTTGTTTTGAATAAATAATCTTTTTTTTTTTAAAACTCTATTTCTATGTTTTTGTAATTCGTACCCAGCATGTAAATAGAGAAAATGAAATCCAGTTTGGGCCACTGGTAGCCACAGCTGTCACACAACTGGAGGTGGTCAGTTCAGACTACGTGGGTCTCCATAGCCATGTATGTTCTCCTGCACTTGACATGTTACAAACGAGTCTGAGCTTGCTACTTTTAGTCTCCTGCCTGTTTTACCACAGAACACAGTCTCAAATTCCTAAAAAAATCAAAATACAGACATTAAAGAACATTATGTTTAATGTAGATAAGTACTTCAGATGTTTGATTCTGTTACACTAGGGTCTTGGGGGAAAAAAACCCCAAATCACCTTTAATAGGGAGTGCTGAGGGGCCAAATCAGTATCTAAACATCTAGACAAGCAGGTTGTCTTCTAGATACTCCAGCTGCTCTCCTAAGATACTCAGCAGAGCTAGAAATACTCTGGGGCTGCACATGCTGCTGGTGGTGGCCTGGGAGCTGCTTCTAGGGCCCATCACCCCTTTACTACTCTCAGCCCCTTTGAGACAGAGTGGGCACAGAGCTGTGAATCCCAGCACTGAACTACCAGGTCATATAAACTAACTAGAAGACAGTGCTGTGAAGTGGGAACTAGAGAAAATTATCAGGGTGGAGGAATGACTGAAGAATCATAGAATCATAGAATGGCAGGGGTTGGAAGGGACCTAGAAGATCATTTAATTCAACCCCCTGCCAGAGCAGGATCACCTAGACCAAGTCACAAGAGAGCCTCAGCTCTACACTTTGTCCAGACAGTGTCATGCTCAAGAATTTGGCTGACTAAAATAGAAATATATTTTGAAATCTGATTTGAAAAGCCTTCCTGGGGACAGCCTCTGCTTGCACACTGCTGAACTGAGCCAGCTATTCACAGCACATCAGAAATGCCCATTGCAAGGAGGGCTCAGGGATGCAGCCAGTGCCCCACCTCCCACCTCCTGTCAGCGATGCTGTGACTGCTGAAAACCTTTCACGTTTTGATCAAGAGGGGAAAAAAAAATGAAATGAGAAGTCCAACCTTTTTGAAAACATCCCCATGCCTCTCTTGGATGTACTTCAGAAAGGCTGTGGTCCACTGCAAGGTCGTTGCCTTGTCAGTATCTATGGTACAGAAGGGAACCAGGAGGTTCAGCTCATCACAGCACAACCGGATTCTGCGCCTACGGGCAAAAGCAAAATGGGATCAACCCATGTGTGAGGAGGAAGGAGAAGAAGAAATACTCACATGAGCTGCAAACCATGGACTTCAGGGGTGTCTTTTGGTTTGTTATTTTGTTTATTAGTCATGTTATATGCAAGTTACTTATAGAATTGGTTACGTGTTTGGAAATATGTTTGTTTCTAGAGTAGAAACCCACCACCACCACCCACAAGGAAACAGACACTTTTTTTTTTTCCTCTAACAAACCCCAAACCCTCACCACCTGCCTTGCTTTTTCTTGTAGGTAAACTAAAAAATGTCAGATTTACATTTTCACTCTGGATGAGGAGAGGAGAAGTATCAGCATTTTAGGCTTCACAAACCCTGCATGGCCCCTGCTCCCAGAGCTCACCTTCGGTCTCTCTCCAGGCGGTTGTGCCTCTCTCTGCGCTGAGCCAGCCCGTCCTGGGAGGCGCTCTGCACCTGCACGCTGGAGCTGTGTGCCTGTGCTGCCTGCCAAGCTCCCTGGGCCAGGGCACTGCCCTGGCTGTCACCACACAGGTTCTGGATCTCACCAAGAGGTTTCCTAGACATGTCTAGATCCAAGGGGTTGATGTGTCTGCAGCTTCTGTTCAGCGCTTGCTTGCATATGGTGTCTTCTTGGAAGAACAAAGAGGAAAAGAAGAAACTGTTTGTAATTCACTAATCAATGAAAATATTGATCATGGAATTGATCACTGGGGCTTTTTTTGGCACCTTATTTCTGTGGAAGAATCTTTGAGGCTTTATTGCCAAGCTTGACTGGTTCTTGCAGCCACACGTGTCCTTCAGAAGCCCTAAGGCACCACTTGCTGTGTCAGATCCCACCCAGCTTCTCTTTCCTGAGCCCCCTGGGATCGTGTCTGCCTTTGAGGAGCATTTGGGGCAGTGCTTAAGTGTTCTTCAGTTTGGGACTGACTGGATCTATTCTACCCACTTTGGGGACAAGAACTGTAGAATCAGCTGTTTACTTTAGGCCCAGCTCCTCAAAGGGACTTTGCAACCTCAGGTTTTCTCACTTCAAGGTCTAAGTGCTGAAGAGTTTTGCAAGGCTCACTCACAGGTAGTGATCTAGTCCCACATCACCCAGAGCACATCTCAGACATTAAACCCACACCCTGTGTAAGTCACTGAAATCATGTTCTTTCTAGAAGATGCACAAATTCAGAAGATATTGTAGATTTGAAGTAAATAAATAATAAATGGTTTACCTCCAACTTTAATCCAGACTTCCTCAGGCAAAGCTTTATTTATGGCACCTACTGTCTGCTTTGTGGATTCAAGCTCCTGATAGCAGAAAGTAATTGGCTTGGGTATCCCGAAGTCTTGATGTTTGGCAGCCTCCATAATAGCACAAGACATTCCAGAGGTCTGTGAAAACCAAAAAAGAACCGCTTTTGAGGACAAAAGACACATAAAAATGTCACCATTTCAGTATCTTCATGTTAACTTTAGTTTTAGCCCTGGGATGCAATGTGTTGTATCAGAATAAATCCCAACTACGTCTGCACACAACCCTGGGATTTTGGCAGACTGATGAATGGGATCTTTTGGGGATACCTCAGACATTGTGCAGTGCCATCCTCTCTCTCTCACTTCATCAAAATGAATTAGCAAGTAAGGAACCACAGAAAATTGTCCTGCCTCCCTGCCTTGTGTAGATGATACACTGATAAACTCCAGGAAAAAAAAAATTATTATTTCTAGTAGGAAAGTTCATGGTCTACTGATAATTATTGATCTTCTCCCTCTGTACTCAGCACTAAGGAGGCTGCACCTCTAGTACTGGTTTCAGTTCTGGGCCCCTCATTCCCAGATAGACCTTGAGGGGCTGGAGCATGGCTAGAGAAGGGCAACGGAGCTGGGGAAGGGTCTGGAGCAGGAGTGTGGTGAGGAGCAGCTGAGGGACCTGGGCTTGCTGAGCCTGGAGAGACTGAGGCTCAGGGGAGACCTTCTGGCTCTGACAGCTCCTACAGGAGGGTGGAGCCAGGGGGGACAAGCTCTGTTCCCAAGGAACAAGTAACAGGATGAGAGGAATGGCCTTCTTGCCCCAGAGCAGGTTTAGGTTGGAGCTGAGGAACAATTTATTTTCCTCCAGGGCTGTCCAGGGCTGTCCCAGGCTGCCCAGGGCAGGGGTGGAGTCCCTGTGATCCCTGGAGGGGTTTCCAAGCCATGGAGCTGTGGTGCTGAGGGACATGGGTCAGTGGTGCCCTGGCAGTGCTGGGTTGACAGACTCCATGAGCTGAAAGGTCCTTTTCAATCTAAAAGATTCTATGAATCCCTGGGTGCAGGTTAATTCCAATGCCACCCAATTTAATTGAATAAAGATTAACAAGAATAAACTGCTCTACAGATCACTCTGATCACCCCTATTCACACCAAGCCACACTTGATCATCCAACCTCTAGAACTACCCTCCACCTAAGGGGTTAACACCCTTAGCATTGAAATGAGTGGTAAATACATTTTACCCACCTGTGGTTGTGCAGGATTGGCACCCCCAGCAGCAGAACAGGTGTTCATGGTGAGCAAGGGGAAGGTGAACTGGCCACTGGGTGCTGCAGACACTGGTCTGTCCTTCCCAAATCCAGCACCTTTGGCTTCCTGCTGCTGCAGGGAAACACCCACCAGTTCCTGCTGTCGAATCAGTGTTACCAAACTTAAAAAGGAATGAAACAAACACAGAAAGATCAGACTATTTGAAAGTGAGTGCAGCAAAACTTCACAGTTACTTCTAGGAACTATCACCAAGAAACCTGTCTTTTAACTGAAATCAGTGCCTTACTAAAAAAAAAAAAAAAAAATCAGCTAGCAAAGTATACTGTGCAGTAAAAATTCAGCTTTATGCCTGAATAAAATCTTTGATCAGCACACAGTCACAGTGCCAGATTGTACAACAGTACTTGTGCTCAAAGTTTTCCCCACAATCAGGCCTCCAATTATACCACTAATCAATTGCTCTCCATCTTTTAGTATTCTTATCAAAAATCTACTTTATTTTAACAAGCAAGCATGTTAAAACTCATGAATGTTCTTCTCCCTCCTTTATCTACATCCCAGGTTGGTATCAAGAAGAAATTAACTTGGGAACCACGTGCTGTATCATCATTGCAATACAGAGAGGGGCTGAATCTGAGATCAGGGGAGTTGCAGCAATGTCTGATGGGCAGATTTAAAAAGCCCAACCCATCATTCTCCCGTTTTCAATGTTTTAGGTTTCTTTTAGCAAATCACTTTTAAACTCTATGATGATACAGAGCTTAACAACATGAACTAAAATTAATTGCAACACACTTGTTAAGGGTTACTCCAGATTCTTGGGGTTCTTGACATCTGGGTTTTTCTGTCTGGATGCTGTTGAATCTGTCTTCCAACCGAGCTCTGACTGTAGATTTAGGTCTAGACTCTGGTGCCAATGCTGAATTTTCAAGTCTATTTCCTCTACCCGTCCCACCAGAATTTTCATCATGTTTAACTTTTACTAAACTGTGTCCTGGGACTACTACAGAGTTAGGTGTTCTGCCTGTTTGGTTCAAAGGGAGGTTAGACTCACTAATTAACATCATTGTGACCTCCTGGAAGTCAGCACAGCCAGAGCATGGGTTAGAACTTGGCAAACTGCTTTCAGAGGGCAACCCTGACTGACAGGTAACTGAATAAACCGCCTGGTTCCCCAAGCTGTTTGATGAACACCCCTCCTGATCCGTGCTCAGGAAGATCTGGTGCAGAGATGGGTCTGCAGAATTGCCGGGCAAGGAGAAAGAACTGAGCTTAGCTTCCACTTCACCTCCACCAGCTTGTGCCTCTGTGTGTGAGTGAAGTATGTGCTGCAGCTGGCTGTACTCAATTTCCATCAGCTCCACCAGGCTGACGTCTGTGGTGAGATTGTGCTCACCGAAGGACACGTCACTCGAGCCTGCAGATCCGACAGCCTCCGGAGCAGGAGCACGAACACTAGGGCTGCTTTGAGGAATGGAAATCTGAGGCTCCTCCGCAGCTGACCCTGACATGACTACAGTGACCCTACTCAGTTACCAGTGTCTCCTCCAGCAGTAAACCATCAAACCTGCAGGAATTACCAACACTACCCATAAAAAAAGACACAGAATGCAAAGGAACTGCACTCGATAGTTATTCAGGAGCACTGTGAGGTGCAAGGAACAAGCTCCTGCCTCTCTAAGCAGCTCTCTCCGCTCCGAGCCCAGGCGAACCCCTCCCTCCGCCTCCACCAGCTGCTCCCAGAGCCGCGGTTCACCTGCCAACACCCGGCCCAGCGGGGAAGGGAGGGAGGCTCCAGGTCCTCTAGCTGCCTTCGGCTCCCTCAGAGCAGCCCCCACGGGGTTGGAGGGGCGGGGGGAGGCCCCCAACGCGGCCCGCTGGGGAAGGCGCAGGGCCAGGCCCCGGCTGACGGGACACCTCTCCGCAGGGCCCCGCGGGCCGAGGATGCTCCGAAGGGGCGGCAGCGAGGTGGAGAAGGAGAAAACGGAACCCTCCGCTCGCCCTCTCGCCCAGTCAAACCCTCGGAGCAGCGGCCAACCACGCAGCGACCACTATCCCCAACCCCCCACCCCCCTCCCACCCCCCGTACTCCGGCACCAGCGGCCCCGCCTACGGCCGCAGGGCAACCGCCGCCCTCGCGCCCGCTCCGCCCCTCAGGAGGTGCCGCTTCCTCGCCGGCACGCGCCCGAAGGCAACGCACCCGAGTGTCCTTCGTTCCTCCGTCCGTCCGTCTGTCACGGCTGTGTTGCCCTGTTAGGGCAGTGTGAGCCGGACCGGCTGTCGGAGCCTCCGGTCCGTGAGGAGACAGCGGGAACGCGCCGGGGAAGTCGCCACGTCCCGGGTCGGGCTTCGCCGTTGGTTGTGACGGCGACGGGGCTGCTCTCGGCTCAGCCGTTAAAACGAGTGCGCAGCGGCTGCTCCCGGTCCAGCCGTTAAACGGGTGCGCAGAGGCTGCTCTCCCGCCACCGGGCCGCTTCCCTCGCGCTAGGGATGGGGGTTGGATTCCCCGGCCCGAAGGAGACTGTTGTGTTTGGTTCGGGAGGGTCCCGGAGCGCAAGGGCTAGCGATGGATGGACTAAAGCGCTCCTAGGATTGCAAAAATCCGCCCTGGGGTCCCGACCCGTGTTAATGATGTGTCATGTCCATCACCTTGGCCTCTGACTCGGGTCCTGCTCTGTTACCAGCACAGGTTGAAGGAAAATTATAAGAGAAACAAAAGCAAGCCACAGTGGTTTGAAATGAACATCTCTGGTTTGTTTCATTGCTGCAGGGCAGAGGCTTTCCCCCTTTTTGCCCCTGTTGTCCCCCAGCTGTGAAGCTTTTGCCTACACCCACACTCCATGGTCCCTGATTTCCCAGCGGTAGATTAAAGCACTAAATCATTAGCACTTCAGAATTTTGCCAGTGTTTAAAGACACTTAATTTGGTAGCAAATGAAACCAAAGCCCTTTAAAAAGTTCTTTTTTTTTTTTCCCTAGATGTATTACCACACGACTTCATGCTCCCCACAGAGACCACTGGATCACATCCACACAGATCCTCTCCTCCTCCAGCACCCCTGTCATTAGAAGCTCCTTGGTGTGTTCTTTCTGCTACTGGTTTATGTTTTAGCACCTAAACCAGATGGTCATCAGAGCAGGAGTGTTCTAGAAACAAAGCCAAGCATGAAAAGCACAGAAATGCTCTTCTAGCTATTAAACAGAATAGAATATAATAATAAACCATCTTATTTCACTACTTTAGAAAATAAAATATCTTCAGGAGGCTAAAAAAAATCTGTTTATGGCATTCTTTAATGATGTGCAGCCACTCCAGGTCACACACTCAGACCTTTTCCATGTGTACCCTGTTACAGGTGTAGCCACACTCCTGGTTTTCCTCCAGAAATAAACACAGAAATTTTACCAAGGGGTTTTGTGCACACTGGACTCTAGACACTCTTCCCTTCTCTAATCCTCCTGCAGCCTTTAGAATGCAGAAAGTTGGGATATTACAGTCTTGCAGATGTAATAATCTTTCTGCTTATCTTGTTCTAGCCCTTTCAGAGGATTTTCGTAGAAGAAAATAGCAAAATACTCTCTGGAATGTTAATTTAGCTTAGCACAAAGCTTAGAACAGCAAGTTCTTTCATCTTAAAAGGTTGAACGAAGCCAGAGAACTGATTATTTTCCTATCTCTTGCAATGCATAATAATTCAGCACTATTTTTAGTCTCAAAATGGAGTTAAATTATGTTCTTTTCAGCCCAGCTTTTGCTATCTGCTGCAGGGTAGAACACAGGAACCTCGCTGCAAAATCCAAGGTCAGGTCATTAGAAACTATCTAAAGCTGTGGATTCAAAAGCAGGAGTTGTGTCTGTCTGTACTGTTGGGTGTTGCTGCTCCATCTGGGGGAAGATGAATTTACTGCTCCTGAATCGTGATAAGATTCCTCTCACTGATCTGTGACAGTTGTTCCTAGAAGATGGAAAGCCACACATCCAGTTCTTAATGTAAAGCCAAGGAATTCAGAAAGGGTTTGAAACAAAAGGTTTTCTTAGGTTCAAAGCTGACTTAAATGAATTTATTTTCCTTTATATATATATATATTTTTATTTATTTTTTT